>APFE030515043.1:238312-255821 GCA_000404065.3 Pinus taeda
CCCCTCCCATGTAGTTCCATCCACCTGTACAACCCCATCACCCATATGTGGGTCATTCGGTCAAGCAACTAATTTGTGCCTGCAACCATTAACATATCATCATAATATAGTTAACCATATATGGCAGATTTCAAGATCGACTTAGACTTTAAAAGATAAAATAATATGAATTTTCATCAAACTAGGTGTCATCGACATGTCATATGAGAGTGCCTCTGATGGTTTCATGCCATACTCAATAATCATCAATAACAAGGTTTCTCAATGTTTGTCATTATCATAATAACATCATTAACAATTCCTGGTCATTCACATCATTGTCCATTGTAAGTCTGAACTAAAGAAAGTAGGTAACATAGGGGACACATGCCTCATGGCTATCATCAATAATGATCAATGGGAACATACATATTCATTAAGCTATCAACATCATAACATCGTAGAAATATACCTATCCATCAAATTTATCATCATTATGCTTTTAGTAGAGTGCATACATATTCTTTACTACCCTCATCATAAATTCAAATAGAGACCAACTTAACTATTTAATGTTGCAATCATCAGAATACTGATAGATAAGGTACATAATCATTCATGCTATCATAATATCAATGGAAAGCATTCATAAACATCACAACCATGAATATCTCAATCGCTAATAATAGTGTCATGTGTCCGGATCCTCAACCTGAGGTCCTCAAAGAATAAAGTGTCTAAGATAATGTCATATTAAGGTCAGGAAACTAGAGTGGGCACTACATACACCCCCTCTTAACAATGGACTTCGTCCTGAAGTCCTCGAAACATAAAGGAAAACGATGACACATATCCTAGGAATCCTTCCCGAAACTCTTGCGAACCTTATGGTAACAGGTATCTCTGATTTTTTAATTAAGCACATTTTTTCTAATGAATTAAAATCAATTAACAAAATCGTTTTCATCTTCTGGATTAAGTAATTTTCTCAACTAATTTATTTATTTATTTATTATTATTATTTTTATCATTTTTACCTAATTAGTTCTATTAGGCCCTCACGAAACATTGTCATAAAATCTAATGCTTCTCATTTTCATTCCTTTAACCTCTTGAATATTCAAGAGTGTCTTTCAAGTATAGTTCCTTCGAACATGAGCTTGAGATGTAATGCCCAACAATTGTCCTTGTTATGATCATCCTTCATACTATGTTCATAATGCAAGTCTCTTTTTTTTTTTTTTTTTAGGATTTTTCGTAGTTGGTCTGAGTGAACTAATTTATTCAAAAATCAATTTCAAGGCATGTGCCTAGTGGTCCAAGAATGAATCTATAAATGGTTTCGCCTACAGACCAACCCCTATCCAAGCATATTAACCAAAAATTTCTTATTAGAACACTGTTATGTAGCATATTATCTTATGGTTAAGACGACTAGGTACAAGTGCACCATTTGCAATATTTTTTTTTTCAATCCTATTAGGCAGAGCAGAACAGAGCAAAATATGGGGGAAACAAATTAATGAACCATATGGATTAACTTATAGACGCTGGGTAAACAGGTCAATTAAATTAATTGAAACACCTACCGACTAAATTAGAATTGATCTAATGGAAGTGTGCTAGGGTCATTATTAAGAGAGGTGAGTTATATAACATAGTTGGGTTAAAGGAAAACCTGCAGGGTTAATGAAAAATTAAATAGGTTAAACATGTAAAAACTGAGTTAACGAGAAGCTGTATTGAGTAAACTTAGCTAGATGGTGCCCTCTCTGCGTAGCTATGTTGAACATTAAAGCAGGGTTTCAACAGAAGCAACAACAAATAGAATAGAGCCAGAGCCAGAGCCATCTCTGGGTATCTGAGTTGCACATTAAGGCAAGGTTTGAACTGAAGTTGAAAAATCTTCAGTAATTTCAGGGCATAAACCAATCCAGCTGGCCTTCCTTGAAGTTGTTTTCTTTGACAAAAAAAAATGATAGAAATCCAATTGCCTTCCTCCCCATAACGCCAACACCAGACCATACAAAAACAGACAGCCAACCCTACAAACGTACCAGGCCAGGCCATGGACAGAGGAAGGAGAAAGAATATGTTGACATTGTGTGAGATTGGATGTATAAAAACCTTATATCAACTATCTCCAACCTTGACGCAATAAATCATTGGGTTTTTAACCCCAACATCTGCTACAAACACTCAGAGATTGCTTACCTTGACACAATAGATCATTGGGTTTTTAACCCCAATATCTGCTACAAGCAATCAGAGATTGCTTACCAGAAGCTACCATGCTTCTAATAGTATAAAATTTGGATTTCTAGTCATAAATATTTCGAGTTTAAAGCCTATTCTCTTAACTGATGATTTGATCTTTTTTTTTTATTCTTGAATTCCAAAGAAAAAAGCCCATGTGCATTTTTTCATTGTCAGATCCAGCAGATTAAATGTACAACATGCTTCACTTCTCTGAGGTGATTAGAGTTTGGATTGTTAATGTCTCGAGGTATCTGATCATGAGATTGGGACATACATAGTGTTGCAAATTAAATTAAAGCAAGATGGAAATTTTAATATCACAAACTTTGGTCATTGCTAAACAATTACTGCCTAGCCTACCATGGAACATCAACATTTTCTCGGAGTTGCGCATATGAGAAACTTATTTTTCCAAATTGAAATATTTGCTCACTGTAAAATAATATCAATAACTATGAAGAAATGGAAATGTAGGCTTGATTTTCAATATTAGATGGAGGGGTACACAAATATCATGAATGGAGATCAGAGAATTTTATGCAGAAACAAATTTTCGAGAAGAATTGCAACTACAAAACAGAGGATTGACAGTTTAATAATGAGATATAACAGATTAACATAGTAATTTTGAAGAATTCCATTTTTCATTTGCTAAAATTAAGTGTTTCTTCTGAAATATCATAATAATTCATTACAAATAAAATTCTGATAATTAAAATTAAAATTAAAGAAAAATTGAAAATTTTGGTAGCTAGCATACTAGAGTATTAGAATAATAAAAATGTCTTCCATTAAAAACAGAGTTATTTAAAAGTAATCCTACAAGATTATATTTAATTTGACACCAATAAAAGGAAACTAAATATAGATCAAGTATGTTTATGGGTTCAACCCCCAAAGCATGAATTATTTATGAAAGTGAAAAGCGAATGCAGTGTGCAGCTTCCTCCCCTCAGTTACTAGCACCTCCAATGTTCTTCCTTCAGTGAATTAATCATCAAGTTTAGTGGTATTAAAAATCATTTTGGACGATTTGGGTACACTGGAGCAACTCACTGTATATTTGGGTATGGATATGATAAATGCCTTTCAATAGTTAGGTCAGTTGAAGTTATTCACTGTATATAAAAATGCAAATGCATTCGTATAATATTATAATGATTTACCTCAATTGAGAATTATACTATAACAATGACCTTGCAAGCAGCCACTATAATTTTATAGTGCTTGACACAAAATTCAAATTCCAAGTGATAGTAGAAGGTAAATGACCAAGAGAAGAAGACAACCTGACTATGAAATAGAGCCATCTTCTAGTAACAAGGAAAGTAATGAGCATGTCTGATAAGAAGATTCAAGAAACGTGCTCAAATTTCCAAACTTGAGTTGCAAGTTTTGCCCATGCTTTTAAATCCTTTAAATGTCCGGAACCCAATACATATATTTATTCCCAATCCATGTTCAAAGCATGGTCCCTGGCAGGAGCATGCACAGAACCTCTAGTTCCATGATGGATATCTGTGTTTCCTCTCTAGTACTGATGTAGGATAAACCTGCAAACACGGAATCTACAAACACTACCATGCATATAAGAAATGCATCTCAAATCTCTGTACAAATAAAACTCAATGCTAGGCAATTTCAACAGTACATACGGAAGTTCTTCAACTTATCCATACATGGGCAATCTCACACACACTTTTCTTCAATCAAAAGTCAATAAAAGCAATGTGCCCATGATTTAAATTCAACTTGACATTGCTTCAAACAAACCTTTCACGCAAACATTCCCAATAGCATTTGTCTGCACTCAATTACGTGTCTTCGGTTTTCCATTTCAATCGAACCAAGGTACCAAATCTGTTTATGCGCCTTTTCACTTTCAGCATACCAAGATGGATTAACACTGCTCATGCCGACAATTTGATACGCCTTAATTCACCTTCTCCACTGATTTAAACTCTGGAAAATAATGATCAAACATAATTTTAATTGCCCCAAATCACCTGATCCAATGATTCGGATCGATTTCCCTTTTACTATTCAAAAAAGCTCCAAGCTCTGGTCATACACCGATATATATATATATCAATCGGCAATCCCAATCTATGTCCAACTCTAATTCAAAACAAAATCTGCTGCTCCTATCCGATTCACTTAGAGATTGGAGATCAACGTTTTGATGCAAACCAATTGGAACTCCGATGTGATTGTAATCAGAAATCAGAAGTCAAGCTATTTTAATATCAAACCTGTTTTATTATTTCATAGTCCCGGTACGATTTGACCGGAATCGCTGTGGTTCAATTGGAAATCAACCATCGTATTTGCAATGTGCTTCCACCTTTAGGTTTCCAATCCGATTGCTTATACTAGATCCGATCCATATCAAACAATTTAAATACACTTCGCCTCCAGATCCATCGTTATATGGAACGATGTGGATCCCTCTCCATGCTTTGATGTATTATTAATCAGTGAATTCCAATTGCTATTTTTCAAAACGCAACATTATGGATTGACACCCGGAGTTGATTGACCCAAAATCAAATTAATTTTCCATATTGAATTCGATATGCCACAAGAATTTGACACTTACTACGCTCCGATGCGAAACTGCCAGATCCGACTCAATTTCCAAAATCCTTACGATATCTTCAGAACCAATTTATTTCAAAATGGAGAGGTAGTTTAACTTAAGTCCGCTTACTGATTCCAACCGCAATTTAAATCAATTCTCTGTGTTAACAGCTTGTATACTCATAGATTTAAACAACGCCAGATTTGACTTCAACATGGAATCTTGCAATTAAAATTAAAATAACACAGCCCACAACTATTTAAATCGAATACACAGCAAAACAACGCTCTGACTTGCACAGCAAAACAATGCTCTGAAAAGGGTTTATTTCATAGTTTTCTGGGTAATGAAATCTCACACGCACAGGCTCACTACTTCAGATTTTATCCACAGAAATCTTTACAACTAAATTAAAACACTGATCACCACCACTTCTATCATCACTAAGAGAAATCGACTCATAGTCTTCCCGAATTCTCATACATTGACTCACACAATATGAAATTTATTCATAAACAAAATCTCTTCTTTTTAACCAATTACATAAAAGAATCGACTTCCATTACACATAACACATAGTCTACATGTTTTCTGAGCTCTCGCTCTATCCAAAAAAAACCCACACACATCCTTCCTCTCGCTCCTCTAATTTCACTATTAATTCTTCTAATAATAGTGTTATGTTTTTGAAAATAGCCAATTGGGAAAATCGATGATTGACACCAGATCAGCGCAGATTGAAGGGAGCGTATATCGAGTTTGCTATGACCAGGCCTATGAACACTTCAATACAAACACAACATTGAGTTTTAATGCTTGGACCAGTCCATAAGTTGGAAGTATGCTTGTATGGAAGTTCTAATTATAAGAATTTATTCAACGGTTTACATCCCTGGGATTCATGTAAAATAGCTCAATTTAGTACCCAGAAGCAAAAACCATAATGAAAAAGCAACAACTCTGCAATCTTAAACAAGCCATGTCAACAACAGCTTATCTGCAACCAATGTTATTTTACGATTTCGAACATTACGAAATTCACAGTATATACTCACAGTATACAGTCACAATCAGTGTGTCCTCTCAAATTCAGGTTTTTAGAGACCCGTTTAAGAGGACTAGGTTTTTAGAGACCTGTTTATGAGATCGACTCTTGTGGGCTCCTCCATTGAGATTCACGTGGTTTGTGCATTTGGAAAAACGTGGATTTGGAACTTTGACCATGAAAGAAACATAGCAGTATGAGATTTCGATTTTCTTGCAAAACCACTACAGCGTAACCATGGGTTACCAACAAGGGATTTGGAAGGGCCTATCGCAATCTTGGAACGAATGGTCCCGCATATTCCATGCTCCTTATTCATTGAGAAAAGACTGCACAGATTAATGGCTTTAACTTTGAACTGTATTCTAACTCCACCTCTCAAGTCCACTCAACAGCTAATATAAAACAGGGCAATGGTCCAGGTGGGAACCTGTCCTGCTAAAGACAGGTTGGCAGCCCCAGTGTACACCATATCTTTTATGATGGTTTCATGCTGTAAATGAGAATCAGCAATTTTGCGCATGCCACCAAAATTGTACCGAAGGATACTTACCATGCATGTTGCGTGCTTTGCTGTAAATATAGGTAACTAGGACAATGTTGTAAATATAGGTAACTAGGACAATGACAAAGTTTAGTCACTCATTGAAATTATTGAGGTTACTGAAATCATAATGTCCGGCGTTTGCTTGGCAGCCAGTCCTTTAGAAAAGCCATTAGTCTTCAATTTTTGAGGTCTATGGAAAAGCTAGAGTAAAAGGAAATTCGTATCCATACAAAATTTTATAATTGGTAAGTTGGTTGAATAGACAGATGTACAACAATTAATCTGCCATTTTCTAGAGCTATGGAAAGCCTCTGTAAAAAGGAAGGTGATATCAAATTTTATAGTTGACAAATCCTAGAGATTGAATATTATGTATCGTTTAGATACAATTGAATGGCCAACTGAAAAGAAACTGTTTTTTTTTTCTTTTCCTTTTTTTTTTTTGAAACTTGAGTAATTTGATTTTAGAGAAATACCCACATATAGCAAACAAAACTAGTCATGCACGCATGGGCCCATAGGCCTCAAGGGTTCAACTTGTGCTCTGATATCAAGTGTAAGGACCATATTAAGACTTTTTTTTTTAACACATCAATTACGACCAGAAAAGAAACGCATTGAGATTTCAAATTCATTCAACACACACATTGCTGATACTCATTTCAGGAACATATCACAACATTTACATACTTTTAACTAAGATCAAGTAGTAACAAAATACATATGTACCATTCACCAGAAGGCGAGACTCTGCTTGCTCTGTTGTTGCTGATATTCCCTTGTTGCCGGTCACTTCTGTGAGTGAATGATGACGCACTTGATCTGAACGCAAAGACCCACTGGTTAACCTCCCAGCCTACTCCTTGGGTACTCTTTTTCCCCGCAGACCCCCGAGTTGCAATGGGGTTGTACAATGGAGGAAGGATCTAGCTAGCAGAGGAGAGCACCCTTAGCTCAAGAGTCCCCTCTCCAAAAATCCTCTACCTCACCAAACTCACTATAACTTCGTAATCACTGCTCTGACATCATATCATCCATCCAACAATAGGGTTCCAAAAGTCCCCTCTCCCATGGCTTGCCCCTTCCTTTATAAGAGTCCTCCTAGATGACACTTGGCATGTCATGCATAATTATAATATTTTTTTAATTTAATAGCTTGATTATTCACCTACCCATGTGTCACTCTCTCATCAAGGGTCACCCAAAATTATTTACTTAACTTTTTTATTTAAAACTAATATTTTCCTCACCTCACAAGATTCCTATTTCTTCTCCTAGTTGTCTCTTTATTCCCCCCCTTTTATTCCTTAAATTGTGTTTATTACTTGAAGTCAATTAATGAGTCAAGATTTTATCCCCAATCTACTCCCTAAATTAACTCAGGTTATCTCTTAGATGTATATTCTTATGTTGTTTGATGCCACATGGAGCTTCTCTACATTTCTCTAAATTTAATTTATTTTTCTTATTTTAATTCACCTTCCTCTTTTCTTAATTAGGTTTAATTGGTTTTAGGATTAATCTTTATCCTTACAATTATGTTCGTCTTTTCCCTTTTACCTAATTAAATCACCTAATCTACCTAGTATTTTCCAACATGGGAAGGGTAGAGTTTTTAAGGTACTCTACTTTATTTCTTCTTATGATCCTCCTTATTCCAATTTTTATTTTTGATTTAATTACCTTGGTTTCTAATCATCATTTACACTTGATGTATGTTTACCTAGTTTTCATTCCTTACTTATATTTATTTATTATTATTTATTTTTAATGATTCCAAGGGTGCCAAGCTTGGTGTGCCCTTCAGAACTTCCCTAGAAGTTCCAAGGGTGCCACACCTAATAGTTTAATTGTGATGCCAAGGGTGCCAAGTTGGTCATGCCCTTCAAGAATTTCCCCTGAAGTTCCAAGGGTGCCACACCACTTGCCCTTCAAGCATCCAGTGACTACGAGGGGAAAGTATAGTGCAACGTCATAGACCACTATCATCTCTTATGTTGCCTGCTATAGTGAGAATAATGGTGCCGGGGATCAAGGAATCTGCCTTGATGCGCGCCCCCCAGTAAACTCCTCATGAGTGACCCAACTTTGGGACCTGCCCTCATGGCATCGTGATCTTCAAGGCGAAGGTGTTTCAACCATTCCAGCCCAAGTCATGGCGGGAGTGCTAGTGGGTGAGATCAGGGACTCTGTCCCACCCCTCCCATGTAGTTCCATCCACCTGTACAACCCCATCACCCATATGTGGGTCATTTGGTCAAGCAACTAATCTGTGTCTGCAACCATTAACATATCATCATAATATAGTTAAACATATATGGCAGATTTCAAGATCGACTTAGACTTTAAAAGATAAAATAATATGAATTTTCGTCAAACCAAGTGTCATCGACATGTCATATGCGAGTGCCTCTGATGGTTTCCTGCCATACTCAATAATCATCAATAACAAGATTTCTCAATGTTAGTCATTATCATAATAGCATCATTAACAATTCCTGGTCATTCACATCATTGTCCATTGTAAGTTCGAACTAAAGAAAGTAGGTAACATAGGGAACACATCTCTCATGGCTATCATCAATAATCATCAATGGGAACATACATATTCATTAAGCTATCAACATCGTAACATCGTAGAAATATACCTATCCATCAAATTTATCATCATTATGCTTTTAGTAGAGCGCATACATATTCTTTACTACCCTCATCATAAATTCAAATGGAGACCAACTTAACTATTTAATGTTGCAATCATCAGAATACTGATAGATAAGGTACATAACCATTCATGCTATCATAATATCAATGGAAAGCATTCATAAACATCACAACCACAAATATCTCAATCACTAATAATAGTATCATGTGTCCGGATCCTCAACCTGAGGTCCTCAAAGAATAAAGTGTCTAAGATAATGTCATATTAAGGTCAGGAAACTAGAGTGGGCACTACAGAAAGAATACTTAAAACCCTTGCCATAGAGCATAAAACTAAACAACACAAGAGATTGAGCATTTTCCAAAATAGTTAAGGAGAAAGGGATATATATAAACCCTAAACATCCTCCTTTTAGGTGGAAAAGTTTTCCTTTAAATGGATTGATATTGCTAGCTAGTAGAAGTCTTGAACATCCATAATTATATCTCCAATGAATCAAGTAAAACAACCAAGAAAGAGAGAGCTCCAATAATTGACACTAAAACACCAAGACAATTTTTCTATCAATGGCTTATGAAGATGATCACCAACAATTCACCACCATTTCGAATGAGAGGAGTGCCTATATGTATGATGAGGCTCACAACTGTTGGAGAATGAAATAGGGCAACTATCTTCTTTGTGTTTCTTTATTAGGTATTTTAATCAAACAATTATCAAGTGAAAAAACAGTAAATACAATGGACACAAGTATTAGGCTCCAAGCCAGGGAAAAAACCCTCCAATGGGAAACACCTAGAAAATCTCTTCTCTTCTTATAGAACCCGGTTCAAATGAGAAAACCAAGACCCAAACCATAGACCAAGTCCTACTCCAAGCACCAAGTCATCCCTCTAGAAAATCCCTTTCGAGATAATAGAAATCAACTACTAGTCAACATGAGGTAACCTTCTTCAAACCTACTCCAATCAAAGATTTCAACCATCTATCTCAGAAATTCAGAACTATAGTAACTTCATATTTTCAGCCTCCCCGCAACAGAACAAAAACCTAATTCACATGTGAGAGAGATTTAGCCAAAAAAAATTGTCTTCCTTCTCTTTACTTTTCTTCCTTCTTTTCTTGTCTCTTCACTCTTATTTCATCCTCCTATTGCAAATCAAACTTGAGTGTGAAGTGCCAAATGAGGTCAAAATTCCTCCTATATATAGCTTTTCTAAGAGCTTGAATAACCCTCTCTAGGTCGACTTGTCCTTGACAAGGTTTGACTTGTGTTTGGAGGATCATGGAACTTTCTACACTCAAAATCATTAACTTTTACATGTTACAACTTGCCTAATGGGGCCTTAGACAAAACATAATGACTCTCTTGACTCAAGAAAAATATTATTTTAACATGACTAACCCTAGAAGCATGAAGAACACGATTTACCTAGAAGACCGCCAAAATGAAGCATGAAACCAATGCTTGCAAATAATAATTTTCTTTCTTATTTGTCTTGTAAATAAGATATACATGATGATTTGAGTACATTGACAATTATGAAGACCAAAACTAGTTACATTTTCCAACACTCCCTCTTAACTAGGGAGGTATTCATAATTATACACCTAATACAAGGTTATTCTCAAACTGAAGAGTTCTCATAATAAGAGTTGGATTGGTAAGCCATCTTTAAGCATCAACATCATGACCAACATTTTCAACATAGTAAGGCCTTAACTTTGACAAGCTATTTATTATACAAGAGCATAATGCTCAGAGGATTTACATGAGATACCAGACTACCTCTTCAAGGTACATACCCCATATGAATGTTCACTAGGTATGTACTTTTAGGACTATTCTTATCTTGGATTCCCAACCCTCAAAGAATATCAGTCCTCTTCGACCACTCGTCTTAGATACCTGTCCAATCCTCAAAGAGTGTCGATCCATTTCCTATATTGGATTTTCTATCCTTAAGGAAATCACAGATGCTTATCCAATCCTCCATTTTCCCTATCATGGAATTCACTTAGACATACGACTGTTATTCCTGGCCTAGTGCATGACTCATGATAGAAGATAATACAATGAACATCAATCCCTCTCAACTAGAGAGGATATCCTCATTCCCACATGATTATGGAATAGATCCTTGCTTGTTTTAAATTGTACAATGAGACTTCTTTACTCCCTCTTAATTATAGAGGAGAATCCTAACTTCCTTTAAATTGGTAAGTCATAGCCACAGGGTTTCTAACTTATTTATTAGCTACCAATTATTTATGGAGATAGCTGCATGGCTCCCTCTTTCCTTTGTATCTCATCATATTGAGCTTCTTCTTTCTTTGATATTATGGAGCCATCCTCTTCCTTTAATATTGTGACAAGGTCCATCAATCTTACACATCACTTTCATCTCGACATTATATTGAGCCTTACCAAACTTCAAGCTAATCGTAGCTTCCTCATGAAAATGATCTCTTGTTGTTGTATGAAAATCAAGTTATATTTTTACACTTCTACCTTCCAATCCCAATATGATGTTGTGAACATATTCACTTTATAATTCTTTAAATATTACCCTGACCATTCACTCAATCCATGCATTCTTTAACTTGAGTTCAACATCAACAGTTGAAATTTCCTCAACTGACATCATGCATTACTGCAATATCCTTCCATGTAGCAAAACAACATATTGGATAGATAACCAATATTGAAATATTAAATTCATATTTACCTTATCATGATGGACCTTTCAGCAAATCATTAGCTTATTTGAGTCCTTTGAGATCAACATCCTTCAATCTCCATATGAATCTTTCTTCATGCATTCATTTTAATCAGAGTGACCATGGATCAAACTTAGTTACCAAGTTACTATACCTTTTCTTAGAGTTGTCATTATTGACATCCTTTTCTTTCTTCCAGAGATCATGCTTGATGTTGAAATATATCATTATATTTATGCCATGTCTCTTTATGAGAACATTTTGATCTTAATCTATTCCAAAATTTCCAAATTTCTTCTTTCGAGCATCATGTAGCTATATGGAAGACTTATTGAGCACATTCTCATAACTAATTCTTTCTTCATGATTCTTGTATATATGAACCATATCCTAGGGAAGAATTACTTCAAATACGCATACATTTTCTTCCATATAATCATCTAGCCATCCCTTGAATGAGCTTGCTTCTTGAACATGTTAAATATAGTATTATTTTCCTAAGAGTAGAAAGAGTTTCATTATGCCTTTCACATTGCAACTCGACCATCTGCATTCCTTCATCCTTCAACATTATTGTTTCCATACTAGATGGAGTATATGCTAGTCATATAATAATATGCGTATTCTAAGTACCTTCCAGAATGATGGTTGTAATAGGATCTTGATGATCCCTCTTTGAAAATGACTACCTCTATTTTAGAAAATTCTAGGATGAACATAATATGTAAGATGGTTCCAATCTACTAATTTATTTTAAACTAGATGATATTTTCCAAAGCAAATCAAATAAGTAGATTATTAATTATTTACTATCATGTGTTCCTATTAGTATGATGCCATGATTTTTGGAAAACCAAGACTCTTCTAGAGTATACAATAATGCATGATACTCTACTTTCTTCTCAAATAAAAGAAAGACAAACTTTATAAAGAACTTGACAAAGTTGGAGCTTCTTTCAATAGTAAATATCCTTGGGATCTTCTCCTTTTGGCTTCTTCTATGGTTCTCCCTTTTCTTTAGTTATGCGAGCTTCACTTATTTATTTTATTTTGTTTTTATGATTGTTTTGACAATCCCTCTTGAAGTGATCATACTCATTTTATCCAAAGCATTGAATTTTGGACATATCTGTCTTCTTCTCGGACTTTCCAAACTTCCATTTTTTCAACTTCTTGGTTCTTGAAACAAAGGCTGAAGATCTTTCATTTGATTCAATGTCATCCTTTGCCTTTATCCTATATTCTTCCAAGATACATTGAGTCCATAACTCATCAAAAGGTGTGGTGTATTTCTTTGAGTAGATGCAAGTTGCAAAACTACTTCAATCCAGTGGCAAGGCATTTAGCACATAGATAGTCATTTCAAAGCTGGAAACAATCTCCCCAAACCCTTGCAATTGCTCCCTTATTTATTAGATCATCATCAGATACGTGGCCATATCTTCATCCTTTAATTTCCTTATTCTATATAGTTGATTCCTCAAGGAAATATTTTGACTTGGTGTAGTTATAGGGTACAACTTTAGTATCATGTCATACAAAGCCTTAGATAACTTCAAATCAATAGTGAAGGGAACAATATGATCATTAATGGATTCAAGAATTATCCTTTCTACACTAACTTCTCCCTTCTTATACTTTGCTAAGGACATATTCCATAACTTCATTTTTTGTGAGTTCCAAGTCAATGATTTTCTTCCATGCAAGGAAGTTTGCTAATCCAATGAGCTTGTTTCTTTCCTTGAAAAATGTAGCCATGTGATCTAAAGATTGAGACATAAAAGAAAATATAATAACTACTTTTCAACCAAGAGTCCTTCCTTTTTCATGATGTCATTAATTGTCTTGATATTTTCAAGACCTTCAAGGAGACTTTAAAGATGTCCTAAAATGATGACGTCTAGGATGATTTCAACAATGGTGTCTTCAAAGAGTGAATGATGATCCCAAGGTTCCTTAATGCTTCCTATTCTTCAAGATGGTGCACTAGAGAATATTAAACAATAACTTGTCCTTCATTCCTTTAATGAGAGCTTCGTGGTGAGGCCTTCTTCAATGAAAGATTGATGTAGTTCTTTTCCTTCTAGGTCAATAGAAATTCTTCTTCTTTCATTGTGCCTTTTTGCAAATGATTCCTATTAAAAAGCAAACCCTTATTTGTGTCCATTTAGTTGCCTTCTCTTGTTCACCTTAGATTTAAAACCATGATGGAGAGTGCAGTATGGAAACTATTAATTCAAATTATCCTCAACCTTAATAATTTCTAATGAACTTTATTTATCTTATTTGAGTTTCTTTATTAGGTATTTTCATAAAATAATTATCAAGTGGAAAAATAGTAAAGTTAATGGACACAAGAATTAGGCTCCAAGCCAGGGAAAGACCCCTCCAAGGGGAAAACCCATAAAATCTCTTCTCTTCTTATAAAATATGCTTCAAATGAGAAAACCTAGACCAAGTCCTCCTATAAGAACCAAGTCAACCTCTAAGAAAGCCTTTCTGAGATAACAACAATCAGCTACTAGTCAATAAGAGTCAACCTTATTTAAACCTGCTCCAATATGATATTTTGGCCATCTATCTCAGAAATTCAAATCTGTAGTAACTTCATATTTTTGACCAATAATTTTCGGCCCCCTTACAACAAAACAAAAACCACAATTCGCACATGAAAGAGATTTATCTCAAAAAAAAATAGTCTTCCTTCTCTTTTAGATCGAACTTGAGTGTGAAATTTCAAATGAGGTCAAAGTTCCTTCTATATATAGCCTTTCCAAGAGGTTGAATAGCCCTCTCTAGGCTGAATTTTCCTTGACTAGGGCTGAATTGTGCTTAGACGATCATGGGGTTTTCTAGACTCAAAATAATTAACTTTTACATTCTACAACCTGCCCAATAAGGTTGTATACAAAATATAATGACTCTCTTGACTCAAGAAAAAATATTCTTTTGACAGGAAAAGCCCTAGCATCATGAAGAACATGCTTTACCTATAATACCATCAAAATAAAGCATAAAACCCATGCTTGCAACTAATATTTTTCTTTCTTCTTTTTCTTGTAACAAAAGATATACATAATGATTTGAGTACATTGACAATTACGAAGACCAAAATTAGTTACATTTTCCAACAACATCACCTACCCATTTTTTATTCCCTAAATTTAGGTTAAGAAATAAACAAAAGGTGATTTTTTATAAACAAAATTAAGGAGATAGAGTCAAAATATAAGTAAATGATGCTTTTGCATACACAAAACCCTCAAAAAGAGGTGATGTCACCCTTAGAATAGGAACAACTAGCGTTTGATGCATAATGTTCCCTTAAATGTCATGGATAAGGCTCTAAATATGGTAAGTGAACTTATTAGTCCACTTTATGCCCAACATCTAGCATTATGACCTCTCCCAAAGTCCAAATAAGGCCTCCATAAGTGGGTAGGTCCTCCAAATTGTTGGAAAATCAAGAGACTTGTTGTTGCTGCGACAAACATCCTCCAAAAATATGGTCTACACTTGAATTTTGGAGCCTACTCCAGAACTTGCAATCATTCTTTCCATAGTCACTTTATGGTTGTTTGGTGCTTTGTTAAGTATTCCAGTCTTCTTCTCATTTTGTAAGTGTCAAAGTCACCTTCTCACACATCAATCTGTAACAAGTTGATGAGCACACTCATTTATGCAAGCTTGAAAAGGCATGTCACAAGTCCAATAAGACAGTACCTATGCAATGTTCAACCTATGTCGACAATCAATGTGCACTTTCATCGACAGTCCCTCACTTTTGGTTGTGATTGTTCTTCTCTTTCGGTGAGTTTTTCCAACTGTCGCTTTTATACACATTGATTTTACAAGTATCAATTTCATATTTACAACTGTCACTTTTTCATGTTTTCACTTTCATAAGTGTCATTTTCATGTTATCTTTTCCCTACCATGTGTCATTTGTCAATGTCGTTTGCATTGCAAGTGTCGTTTGCACTTTTATCTTACTATTGCAAGTGTCGTCTTTTAGCATGACAAGCATCGAACATTGCACATATGTAGTTTTGGTCTGTTTCAAGGGGTAATCTTGATTGTAATGAGTCATTCTTATCATGTAGACATGTATCACACTGATTCCCAAAGTTTTAAGCATGGTCTCACACGTGTCATCACTATCGTCACAAACTGTACCTTTAGTGTCACACTTGGGGAAGTTGTCACAATGTTGCCACATTGAGGGAAGTATGTTGTTCACGCATTTTTAGTGATCTATGTTGTGTCATCAACCATTATAAGCCTTATGATCATGCTCTAATTTTTTCCTTGTTCACTTTGGTCTCACTGGTCCCACACTTAGCCAAATCTGGAAGAAAACCCAACCAAGCAACCTGGCCTCACTTAGCCTTCCTGAACCACACATTGCAAAGCCTTAGTCCTCAAGCTTAGAACTTTCCTCTTGGAACTGCACAATACACATTCCCTACCTTCCAGAACTGCAAATTGTGTAGTCTCAGTGCTCAGTCCCAACCCTTGAGCTCCAAAAATATGTAATCTCTGCCTTAGTCAATCTCCTCTGTGCATTGCGTTGTCTCAAGTAACAAGCCTCAACCTTGATCCCTTGAATTGCGCAAGCCCTAAGCATATGTCCCTCCATAATTACGTAGTGGTCAACCTCAAGCCTCAAGCCTCCAACCTAACCTATTGATCCCCTCAATTGCACATTTGTCTTGCTTAGGCTAGCCTGAACTACACATTGCAGTCTCAAGGCTCAGTCTTAGCCCTTGACCTCCTGAGTTTTGCAATTGTGCAATCCTTGATCATGTCTCCCAGCCTTTCACCCGATTCCAACTCATTCAATGGTTGCCTTGAAGTATCTTAGGCTAGGGTCTTATCAGACTACTGTTATTTCATCATGAGTGGATTCAAGTTGTAGGTATCATTTCATGTCATGATAGGATAATGATGAAGTGGATGAAGAAGGAAACCCTGCTAGAAGACACCTTTGTAGTTGCAAAGAGAAGTTGATCAATCAAGGAAAAACAAAGGGACAACAGATTGCAACAACAGTTGGAAATGAAGACCACATTGAAGACTCCTTACTTTCAAGATAGATGAAGGAGGAATAATAAGAACATGCAGCATATCTCAAGAAGACTCAAATATAGCAACAACAAGAATGGCTTGAAATTGCCATTACATTATGCAGTCCATGTCATCAATTTCTTATCATATCTTGTCAAAGAGTCATTTCATAATTGGCCACATCATTTTTGGATTATGTAATTTCAATGTATATGAAATGTAATGTAAAGTGGAATTCCAAGAGCCATGTATAGAATGTGAAAATTCATGATGGAGACGAAAGGTCATAAAGAAGTCAAATAATTGTGAGGGTAGTCCAGAGTCACAAGGGAGGTTAATGTTCACACCATTGATTATATATACACCCTCATAGCTCTTGCAAAGCACTTTCACCTTGGATCCTCCTAACCAAAATTAGAGAGGAAGATATTTCTTTTGGAGGAGCAAGTGGTTTCTCTAATGCTCCGCTATTGGGGCTAGTGGTGTTCATTATCTTGATGTATCTTGGAACTTTTGATTAATTCAGAAGCTTGTTGATCCAACACTCTTTCATGTGTATGTCATAAATATTTTAAGACTATTCTTTAAATGTTTGTGATGCATGTTTTTTCATCTGTACTAAGGATATTGAACTATTTCGGTGGC
>APFE030515043.1:257148-267726 GCA_000404065.3 Pinus taeda
CTTTCTTTATAAAGAATATACAAAGTCATGATCATAATTAGGTCACTATGAATACCAAACCTAGTTACAATTTTCGACAGTCTCCCTCTTAACTAGGGAGGTATTCATAATCTCATTACAAGGTACAAGGAATATCAATCTTGAAGCATTATCATAAGAATATTCAAATTGATAAGCCATCTTAATCAAGCATATTTATCATAACCAACACTATCCCTGAAGGCCTTAACTAGACAAGCTCATCTTTATTTATGATAATTATGTTGGGAGGATTTACATGAGCTGTCACACTACCTCTTAAGGCACACACCCCATTCAAATGTCCCCAAGGTATGTCCTTTTAGAACTATTCTTATCATGGATTCCTAAACCTTTGACCCTCTTTGACTACGCTTATCTTGGATTCCCTACCTCATCCTAAAAAAGCATCGATCACCAACTTCTTTCCTTGGATTCTATAATCAATAAGAAGTTCTAGCCTAGATGCTTATCCAATCCTCCAGACTCCATTCTTTCTTTACACTTATGGATGTTAGTCCTAGTCTAGTTCCTGACCCATGAAGACAAGAACTATCAAATATCACTCCCTCTCAATTAGAGAAGAGATATCCACCAAACCAAGTTTACCTCTCAAGTACTCAAGCTTCTTGTTTGGTAATGCTTTAGTTAGTATGTCTGCTACTTGTTCATCTATACGTAGGTAATGTAGCTCCACAACCCTATCTCCTACCAAGTTTCTAATGTAGTAGTACTTTTTTTTATATGCTTTGTATTAGCGTGAAACACCTAGTATTCCATTAATCTTATGCAACTCTCATTATCACAATGCATCCATTTAGGGATGAGAGGTCCTCCAAACAAGTATGATAACAATTCCCTCATCTGATATACTTCCCGATAGACTTTGCTTACAACAACATATTCAACTTCAGCACTACTCAAAGACACTTTATCTTGTTTTCTACTCATCCATGAAAGAATGGAAGACCTAAGGCTGAAACATCCTCTTGTTCTGTTTTTTCCATCTATCTCACTAGCACCCAATCTAAATTTGGATATCCTATGAGATGGATCTCATTACCAGTATATGTAAGGAAATGGTGTATAGTTCCTCACAAATATCTTAGGATATGCTTGGCGCAATCCAATGATCATGTTTTGGATCCACTTAAAATTGATTGAGGAAATTTACTGCAAAATAAATTTTTGGTATCATGTTTACCAGATACATCAAGGACCCAATCAATTGTTTGTAGCAAGTAGGATCCACCACAATAGATTTTGAACTCCTCAACTTCTTCAAATTGGAAATCATAGGAGTCATCATAGGCTTGCAATCCATAGTGCCAAATTTTTTAAGTATCTTGATCACATATTTACCTTGACCAAGACATATCTCTCCTGACCTCTACCATACTTCTAGTTCCAAGCAATAATGCATAAACCCAAGATCCTTCATATCAAAGTCGGTTGCTAACTATTGCAAAATGTAACTAGGTCCGGTCTTAATTTAATGTATTTGAGTAATCTTGTAATGTACTTGTCAAAAGAATAAAGAAAATTATTATTATTATTATTATTATTGTGACTTATTAAAGCATGGGTTTCATGCTTGCGTCATCATTTTTAATGTCAAAGTCCCAATTGAGGACTTATAGGATTTATTTTGAGTCAATAGAGTCATTGTACTTTTAAAGAGACCCTTATTGGGCTTTTGAATAATGTAAAAAGGTTTAGAATTGAGTCAAATATAATTTATGTATCCTCCACATCAAGTCGACCTAGAAGAGATCAAGTCAGCCTCCCTTGAAGCCTATAAATAGAAGCAAGTCGAATTCATTTGGAGTATGTCCTCTCAAACAAGTTTGATATCTCTAAGGAAGTTGAAGAAGTGTGAAGTGTGTCTAAGGAATCCAAAGTAAGTGTGAGGTGGGTGGAGTCTAAGAAGAAGAAGAAAAGTAGAATTTTGGCACCTCTCTCTCTTTGTTTCGTGCCCTAGTTTGGGAGATCGAAGTCATCCAAGTTTTGTTGATGTGAGAAGTTGCCTGATGCCAGAAGTTGCAACATAGTCGAAATTGTTGGAAGATAGGTCAAAGATTTGGGAGGATGACTTGGTGTGGAGGGAAGGATTGGCCTTTGTCTAGGGTGAAGAGACTCAAATAATACTATTGGAAGTAAAATAATTTTGACTGGGTTTTCCCCTCAAGGGGGGTTTAACCCTGGAATAATGCCTATATCTAGTGTCCATTGTTTTATGTGCTTTTGCTTTGGTAATTTCTTAATGAGATAAAAGAAAGAAGATATAAATAAAACCTAATAAGAAGTCAAGAACATCACAAGTAATTATCAAGTATAAGAAAATATTTCTGCCTTTCTGATTTTCTAACATGGTATCAAAGCTTTGGTGAAGAAAGAAGAAAAAGGTAGTCTCAAGAACTTAATCAGGGAACCATTCAAAAGGATTATATTAGCGAAGGAATTTACTATATTCAAGGAAGATGTATAACACAATCAAGGGAGAGAACAAACTTGAAGGAGCCTCAAACTGCAAGTCTTGGAAGAATAGGATTCATCTCATCCTTGAAAAGAACAAAGTACTAGATTTGTGTTGTAGTGGCTACAACCACCCTCCAAAATTTTTCCTTTACCTGTTTTGGAGCCTCCCTACCAACCCTCATAGCAACTTGCCTTGGTTCATCAAGTCCTCAAGCTTCAGTGTCTTTCTTTCTCAAAGGCAACTTGTCGATCACAGTTTGATATTTTCCCTTCATATGATGCTCACCTGGACTTGGTCCAGCTAGAGGCTGAGCAAATTCCCCTTGAAAATTGTGCATTTCTGGAGGGAACTAGCCTTCCCTCCAGAAATTGCGCAATCCTCTCTGACAGCCTGTTGGGCTCCAGGATTGCGCAATCCTTCCAACCAACCCTCCCAACAGGATTTGCACATATTTTCCCAACAACACGCTATTCAGCCTAGGATGTGTGCAAATCTGGCAGCAGTCAGCTACTTTGCCCAGAAATTGTGAAAATCTCTTGGGCAACCAATACAACTTCTAGCCAAAAATGGGCATTTTTCTCCAGCAGTTGAGCAGTCTCTTGCATGTGCAGTTGAGTTGATCGGTTCCCTCCGGGACTGAGAAAAATTGACTTGCATGCATGGGTTGCTTATTCAAGGTAGCATGCAAAGGCATCCCTTGTTCAGGTATCTATGTTTAGCAGTTGGAGGTTACATGCAAGGATCATTTTAGAAACCTCCCACCAAGTGTCACTTCCCCTAGATTCGTGGAATGTGTGTCACAACCTAGATGTTATCAAAACTCATCAACTAAATGCTGCAAAGCTCATTCATCACATCAACCTTGTAGATTTGACATACTACATCACATCTAGGAGCAGTCGGCACATTTAGCTCAACTGTTGTGGGGTAAGCCTACTTCCCATGCCTTCTGCTGCATTTTTGTTGCTTTTTGTGTTTTCTCTTGTGGGAGTACTGTTTGCTTGATTTATTTTAATTCTTGTTGTCATTTACATGTGTATTAGATTTTCCTAGCTCTATTTCATTTTTTGTTTCTATCTCACTACTGTCACATGCATGAAACTATTTTACACGAACGTTCGCCCAACTGATGAATTGCCTCACCCACATGCATGTTGATCTTCTTGTTGAATCTTTCATTCATGTTTTCCATGCATTTTTAATCACTTCTGCTATCACTTTGTGTCGCCATGCATTCATTGAATTACTTGCTTTCAGTTGCCCGTCGATGAGTTGGGCCAACCTTGGCTCGGGCTCTGCTTTCATCAAGGCTGCATTACGCAATCTAGGAAAGGAAGTCTCACCTTCCTCTCTAGATTTGCGCATTCCTACCCAACAATGGTCTCCAGGACTATTTTGTGCATTCCTAGAGGACAGTGGCTGCTTGGCCCAAGAATTTGCGCAAATATGTCCCTGGGACAGCAACCCTTCCTAGCTAGAATTGTGCAATGCGCAATCCCAATAGTCAATAGCCAGAATGGACTGTGTATTGCGCAGTTCCAGTAGTCAGTTAGTCACTCAGTAGCCTGGAATATGCCTTGTGTAGCCTTGGCAGTCATTCTTCAAACCTCTCAGCCGAAATTGCGCAACCTTCATGATCATTCACCTAGGTATGTTGCAAGTCAGTTCTCCTGTTCATTTTGGTTTTTAATTGACAAATTTCTTGCTATGGGTGTTGCCATGTCTTCGGGTATCATAGGTGTTCATCTGCCTCTCAACAATACAGGTACAATGGTTTCTAGGAGAGCAGAGATGAAGACATCATTCAGAGCATGCTTGGGGATGCAGTCGATCAAGTGTCCATGGACTTGCCTACCCATGAAGACATCAAGTTGCTCGTACAAGGATATCAAGATATCACAATAGTAGCATCATAGCGAGCAACATCATGAACAGTAGCTGAAGACAGCATACCAAATGCAATGAATGTAAGAGGAGGGTTGTTGACAACATGGAGGTGGAATAAGGTTGCAAGCTCAAGGAAGTCCATTAATGAAGAAAGAAAATTTGGAGACTCCAGCTACGAAGTGATGGCACGAAATGAAGATCATGCGAAGGCATAAGATGGAACAAAGGAGTTGCATGCGCTGAAGCAACAACTCAAGAAGAACATGAAGCTGCATGGACAGACGAATGAGTTTGAGTAGGTACAGGAACAGTAGTGGTGCAACATGCACTCACAGATAAAACTGCGACCGTACAAGTTAAGGAACCATCCCAGCCACTGACATAGAGAAGACAGGGTGAGCATTGGTATTGATCGCATGCAAGGGATTCAGCAGCATGCATGTCGTTGAGTGCATGAATGCAATCCAAATCATTCAACACACTCACCAAGGTGAAGAAAAGGAGCAAGTCCAATTGGCGTTGAACATGTACTTCGGCAAGTTGATGCACATGACCACCAACTCACACTTGAAGATCAACACGGACACTATGCATCAGTGTGTTTCTGGTTCAACAGTACCCAAGAAGACCATGTGCATGTTAGCAAACACATTGGATGAAGGGGCCAAACCAATGCACCAGTTGCAACGGAGGCAAGAGTTCGCTTCAACAAGATGTCACCATTAGGTGCATGCGCACCATCACAGATGACCAAGCTTGGCATCAACTCGCTACCTTCACCATCACAAGAATGTCAAAGGGTTTGTCTCATCGGAGCAGACTGAGTGTCAGTGATGTCTTACAAGGCTTGCTCAAGCCATGTTGTCTCACATGAGTACATGTGCATTGTAATGTGGAGTCATGTCAAGTGTAATTCAAGTGTCAAAAGTTGGATGTAATAGTCATAGAGTAGGTGAAGAGTCATGAAGGTAGTTGAACTGTCATAAAGGGGAATGTCAAGGGTAACCCCACCCTTTTCTATAAATAGTCCCTCATAACTCATTGTATAGGCTTTTGGTCAGCCAAGATTCTACTAAGACTATCTTTAAGAAGGCTTGGACAGTATTGTAACACGCCTTGGCTTCTCCACCTCACGGAGCTAGTACATCTCTTTGGAGGAGCAGGCGGATGTGGCTGTAATGTTCCACTGTTGGGGCTAGCAGGTTTACATGGTGTATTATGATTGTGACTTACATTTCTTTAATAATAAGAGCCAACATATTTTCATGCATATGTTGTTATTGTAGTTGGACTGTTCTGGTTGCCTGAATGATATATGTTGTTTAACTTACGTACTTGTATATGAACTGATTTTTATGAAATTATATGAATCTTGTTGTTAATGTGTTGCATATGTTGTTAATGTTGTCACTGTCTGTGTTGACTACTATGCCAGACATCAGACATAACTTTCTCATGAACCTTACTATATCAACTGTCGCACTCGTCTCGAACTGATCTGTGAGTGATGTTCGTGTTATCTTACCTTGTACATTGTGACTGCCGCATCCGAGTGTATTGCTCTGCTAAAAGCTATGCATGTCCTTTGTGTGGTGTGTTCCTAGCCGAGTTGGGACTGACCCTTTTAAGCTGGAACTCACCTTCACTTTCCTCTCCCTTCAAAGTGTTATAACCTCTCATACACATTCCTTGACTCTCTACATAAGTCACACCCTTGTTACTAACAGAGTTACCTTACTTGCCTCTGTGCAACATCGCGGTCGAGGCATTACCTTACAACCCATTGCTGGGACTCCTACACCAAACAGTCTGAGGTCTAATCAGGACTTCTTATCGGGAAGATCCCCTTGACATGTTGGAGGGTCCAACACCATCAACATTTCTAGCGCTTGAAGGAGGTCCTGATGACAAACAATGTCCTCTCATCCAATTTTGAACCTTTGCATATCTTTCATGGAGTCTTGCATTCTTCTTCCCCTGAGTTGTTTTTCGAATCATGAAGATATCTCCATCTCGGGGAAGCTTTTCAATCTCTTGTCCACTCACACGTATGATGGTGAAGTTGAAGTGGCCTGGCTTGAGCACTTACATAACTTTCTTTCCATGATTCATGAGGAAGATGAGTTTATTGACAAACAGGCTGGTTGTTGCTTACATTCACACTTCGCGAATCTCCATTTTGTTGGGTGCTCAGCCTACCGGCTGACACCATGCACTCATTTGAGCACTTTTGTGATCTTATTGAAGACACATTCTATCATTTTGATCTAGATCATCTTGACCAGAAACTGTTACAGCAACGAAGGGCTCCGCATGAATCTGTTATTGATTTTTGGTAGCGCTTTTGTGACTTGCAGTTCCAAGCTCCGAGGAGCTAGATGAATTTTTCCTATCTCTAGAACCAATTCGAGTATTGTCTTAAGAAATCTGCCCGTCCCAATAGAAAGCTTGATATCAATCCCCACTCAACCTTCTTCATTGATGGAACTGCACAATCCCATGTGGGTGCAGGCACTATCTCAACTGACTACTCGCATCCCTCTCATTCAATAGTTCAACCATTTCCCAGTGATGTTGAGGATCATGCTTGTACACCTGTTCAATCTTTACACTCTCCCAACATCACTCCACTCAATTTCTCCGCAAATTTGGTTGTAATTCCTTCGATTTCTCATATGCATTATTTTTTTTTACCTCCATCTTCGCACCTGGGTGTTCCTCCAGGTGATGTTGTCCTGTGTTCATCCATTCTGGACTCTTCACTTGTTGTGAATGAGGAACAACAAACTGATGGAGTTGGTGTTTCACAACCAACATGCGTTGTCATTCATGAAGAGTATGAGTGGGAGCTTGAGCATCAACACTCGGTGAAGGATGACTCCCTTCTGTCTGAGCCCCCTCCGTTCTTTCCTAACATCGTTGGTGAACCTTCCATCCATAATTTTGCATGTGTGTCTTCATCCACGGATGCACCCATTGTTGATATTTTGCAGGACACACCTTATGTTAGCCCATCATCCAACAACGAAGAGGACCAATCATTCGTTGAAAATCCACTTGATCTTTCATTTGCTCTTTCCGGAAACATAGAGGGTGAACATCCTTCCTCATCATCTACCCCTCTATGTGATTCGTCAAATCATGGGGAAGCTGACTAACATCCTGAATTTTCTGATCTTGGTTGTCGTGATCTCTTCACCTCATCATCTATTCATGATGTTGATTCACTCATTGTTAATCCATCTAAGCCACTGGTCAACGAAGATGCATCTGTCAATGAAGTCATAACCCACAGATCATCGAGGCACTTTAGCCCAAGTTGATGGTTATGTCAGGCCCTTGTTGTCCTGAGGTTGGTTTCACTTCCGATCAGGAAATTGTTCAAACACTCAAGGCTCCTCATCACTCATCTATATGCACTCAAGATCAATCTAACACTCAGATTTTAATTCCTCCACTTGAACTACACGATCCCATTTCTTATGCATTGGAGGAGTCTTACATTGCAAGCACTCATGCGTGACACAAGTTATCTTTTTTTCTTTCATTTGCTTGCATGTCACAGTCAAGAGTGTGCTTTTGCTTCAAATTTGCACGTAGTGTCACACAACACCACGATAAGTCAACAGACTACCCGTTATGCACATGCACTCACTTATGTCCCGTGGGCACTTTGAAACACAAAGTGTGGTTGTCTTCATTGTTATATCTTTCTTGTTCTCTGGTCCGCACAACTAGGTTACTCGCGGACCAAACCTTTACCCACATGGGTCTACCAATGTGTCGGTGGCTGCATTGGAAATACCACTTCACGTGATTAGGCCCATGCACTGTTAGTGTAGGAGTAGGAGTAGTGTTTGCTTTCAGTTTTTTGCTTGCATGCTTGTTTTCTTACATGCTTTGTTTTCTTGTTTGTTTGCTTGCTTCAATTTCATTTTTTCTTCTTCTCTTGCTTTTCTTTATTGATTGATTAGTTCGTTCACTCGTTTCATTCATAGGTTAGTTTGCATGAAACCATGTGTGACTCATGAAACGAGCTAGGTAAAGTACAAGAGGGCTTGTACAACTATGACTACTTGGTTATCTGTCATCTTGATTCTGTATGATGAGCTTGTTACTCTTAGTCCATGATACGTTGAAAGAAAATGCATACTATTCAAAGTGAACCTAGGTGAAAATGAAATGCTTGCACACTAACTAGTGTCACCTTCTCTAGTCTATTATTTTTGGGTCAACCCTTGTCAGCTCAGTCAAGTAGAGTAAGGTGAGGGGGAAAACCTTAATAGGCACGTCGAAGATACAATAAACTAATTCTCTACTGGAACAACCTCTTTTTCTCTCAATAAGTCAGGATCCCTCTTCCGCCTCTGAAATGAATAAGTGCTATTGACAGTGAAAAATGAAAAAAATGAAAAGTCAAAAAATTCAAAATGAGAGATGAATAGGGTGATGGAAGAGAAAGGCTTCCTACACAAGGAGGTGATGCAAGCAACTCCGTCGGGGTACTAACCAGGCTTGCTGGCAGTGGAGCCATGCTTGTGTTCCTATGTGACTCCATCGAGGTACTATACAGGCCTGCTGGCAGTGGAGCAACACTAGAGATGAAACTTAGACTCTGACGATTATACTGCTTGTGCACCTATATACCCCTCAACCCCAATCGAAACAATTGTGTTTCCTTGGCTTGGAATGTGTGTCAATCAACCAAGATTCTGGCAGATGCTACATCTTACAATCAAGCTAGTGTGAAGCTAAGACGAGTTGAGAGCTAAACAATACTTCCAGAGGTGTTAGACTTGCTTTTCATGAACAAGGTCCATTCAGAGAGTTGGGGTTCTACTAGTGTTTCACCAAGTGTTGTAGCGGTTACGACCACCCTCCAAAATTTTTCCTTATCCTATTTTGGAGCCTCCATACCAACCTTCACAACAGCTTGCCTTGCTTTGTCAAGTCCTCAAGCTTCAGTGCCTTTCTTGCTCAAAGGCAATCTGTCGATCACAGTTTGATCTTTTCCCTTCACAGGTTGCTCACCCAGATTTGGTCCAACTACAAGATGAGCAACTTCCCCTTGAAAATTGTGCATTTCTGGAGAGCAACTAGCCTTCCCTCCAAAAATCACACAATCCTCTCTGACAACCTGTTGGGTTGTAGGATTGTGTAATCCTACCAGCGAACCCTCCCAGTAGGATTTGCACAAATTTTCCCAACAGCAGGTTGTTCAACCCAAGATTTGTGTAAATATGGGTAGTAATTAGCTGCTCTTACTAGAAATTGTTCAAATCTGCTGGGTAGCTAACCCATATCCCAGCCAAAAATGCACATTTTTGTTCAGCAATCGAGCAGTCTCTTGCATGTGTAGCGAAGTTGACCGGTTCCCTCCGCGACCGAGAAAAACTGACTTCCATACATGGGTTTCTTCTCGTAAGGCAACATGCAAAGGCATCCCTTATTTCAAGGATCTATGTTTAGCAGTTAGAGGTTACATGAAAGGATCATTTCATAAACCTCCCACCATGTGTCACTTCCCCTAGATTCGTGGCATGCGTGTCACAACCTCGATGTTATCAAAACTCATCAATCGGATGCTGCAAAGCTCATTCCTCACATCAAACTTGTAGCTCTGACATACCATATCACATCTAGGAGAAGTCGACACATTCAGCCCAGTTGTTTTGGGGTAAGCTCGCTTCCCATGCCTTGTGCTGCATTTCTGTCTCTTTTTGTGTTTTCGCTTGTGGGAGTAATGTTTTCTTGATTTATTTGAATGCTTGCTATCATTTACATGTGTATTAGCTTGTCGTAGCTCTATTTTAGTTTTCGCTGCTATCTCATTGTTGTCACATGCATGAAACTATTTTGCACAGAAATTCGCCCAATCGGCGAACTGCCTCACCCACATGCATGTTGATCTTCTCGCTGAATCTTTCATTCATGTTTTACATGTGTTATCACTCAGGTTGTCCCTAGGCTCCTAATTGGGTTACGGCCGAGGTAACCACAAACCAATCTTCTGATTGCAGGTTCTAGCCCACCTGAAATCGGAGAGGGCTCTCTCCTTTTAATCCAACCTTAGTTGGTGATTTTAGGCTAGCTTTCTAACTTCAAGGGAGTGTTGATTGTGATCGGAAAGAAGGTAGGATTCTCGAACAAAGAGGCACGGTAAGGTGTGATAAGTTTCGAACCATTGGGCATGG
>APFE030515054.1:0-23340 GCA_000404065.3 Pinus taeda
CTAGGAGAAAACTTGATTTTTCCAAGGTCACTTCAGAGGTGCATCAATTCTCCCAAGGCGATTGTATTTTTGACATTTGTCTAAAACCATGACACCTATGTAAAAAGTGAAGGAGTTTTTTTTCCTTGGTTTGTTTTCGACAAAAACCTCTCTCATTTTTTCAAAGTTCATCTTTTATTGCTCTGAAACATCTTTTGAGTGAAACTTGTCCTGACGTGTGAAACAAGGAATTTTGTCGAAATGAAGCGAAATGAAGGGGATAGGGGGCTTCTAAATTCTTGGGGAAATTTTTGGGAGTGGGGAGGGATGTTAGGAAGCAGGGGAAAGTGGAATCTCAGAGATTGAGTGAGGGAAAGGGGTCCAAAAGGGCAAAACACAGGCCTAGCCTAGAAAATTGCCAAGTTGTGGCAAGAAACTAGGGTTTGTGCTAAAATGAGGAATTTGGGGGATCTCAGTGATGGGAAGTGTTCGGTAAGGTACATGAAGGATAGGGGAAGGTGTATGAACATCTGCATACAAGTTTCGCTAATGATTTGACCATTCAAGAGAAATTGCCTTTAAAACCCTGGGAGAGGGAAATGAACCTTGCCTAGGTGCAACTGAGGCATGAACAAGGCGTAAAATGACCCAATGGAACCTGACATGATGATAACAACCTTCTGAATGATGATAGACTCAGCTGAATGGTGACATGGACCAACATTTGGACAATTTTGGAAAGAGTGAAAACAAACCCTAGACCTAATGCCTAGTGACCAAATTTTGCTTGAAGACTCCCTGAAATGGAAAAATTTGACCTTGACACTCTGAGACTACGTTTTAAGAGCATATTTGATCACTGGAGGAAGGCTGGAAATACTGACACTAACATGTTGCATAGTGAATCTCGAAGGTGATGGTGCCTTGCACATATCAGAGGATGTGCTTGGCAACATTCCAGTGTAGCTCATGCAGCGCCTGCATGTATCTGGAAAATGCCCCTATTGCATATGAGAGATTTGGTCTAGAGAAGGTGAAGTATAGTAAGCTCCCCACTAGCTATTGGTAGAGAGTACTGTCAACTAATGGAGTGTCACCTCCATCCTCAAGGCGGACCCCAGACAGAAAAGGAGTCAGTGTTGGCTTGCAGTCAGTCATGTGAAATCTCTCGAGGAGATCCTGTGCATACTTAGCCTGATAGAGTTTGATGCCTATGGCATCCTGGCTGATCTCAAGACCAAGAAAAAAGTGTAATGGACCCATGTCCATCATCAAGAACCTATCATGCAAGGCCCTCTTGACTATAGCAATGGCTGAAGCCGAATTTCCGGTGATCGAGAGATCATCCACATACAAAACTAAGATAAGAAGATAATCATGTGTCCTGAGCATGTAAACATTCGGATCAGAATTACATCTTTCAAAGTTCTATGATAAGAGAAAATAATCCATCTTCGTATACCAATCTCTCGGGGCCTGCTTAAGGTCGTAGAGATACTTCTTCAGTCTGCAGACCCAAGATGAATTCTAAATGAAATAGTGTGGCTGCTCCATGTAGATCTCCTCAGATAGGTCTCCGTGAAGAAAGGCATTCTTCACATCCATTTGATGTACTTTCCACCCCTGGGTAGCCACAATGGAAATTGCAAGGCATATGGAATCCATCTTTGTTACTGGAGCAAAGGTCTCATCATAGTCAATGCCATGCACTTGCTGGAAGCCTTTGGCTACTAGAATGGCTTTCTGTTTGGTGATTTTCCCATCTGTAGCACTCTTGGTCTTGTTTGCATCGGACAAGTTTCCTTCCTAAAGGAAGGGGGACTGGATCCTAAGTTTGGTTCTCAAGGTGGGATTTATACTCCTCCATGGCGGACTCCCAAGAGGGATGCCCAGCAACCCTAGCATAAGACTGTGGATGAGAAGACTGAACCAAATGACAATGCCAGGATGGCGTTGGTTCAGTGGCAGTGAGGACAAGAGGAGGCTCAATAAACTCTGAGCTAGTCCTCCGCTCATCATAATTATCCCCCATAATACCATTTCTAGTGGCTAGTTGGTCTTGTGCATATATCACACTTAAGCTCCTTGTTTTCTGATTTAAGATAGGGGAAGTTGATTCACTACTGGAAGCCTGATCTGGGCTTGGATGTGCATCATCATATGAATGCACTGGATTTGTATCTAAAGACTCTATCTCTGCATCTGCATGCTCTACCTTGACATCTACATGCTCTGTATCTGCATCTAAGTGTACTGAGTCATCATCTCAGACATGAGGTAGATAAAAGGTGTCTGCATCCAGAAATGGATGTGAGAGACTTTCCTCAAATTTGACACTTTGCTCAATGATGAGCTTTTCCGTAGAGGAAATCAAGAGTCTGTATCCCTTCACACCATCAGGGTATCCAACAAATATGCACTCAATGCTTTGTGGATCAAGAGATTTCCTCTTTTCAGAGGGGATCCTGGCCCATGCTCGAGAGCTGAAAACACAGAAGTGGGTGACCTCCGGTTTAGTGTCACTCCAAGACTCAAAGGGGGTCTGATCCTTGACAGACCTATGAGGAGATCTGTTCTAGATGTAGTTAGCACAATTAAGTGCTTCAGCCCATAGCTTATGAGGTAGTGACTTAGCATGCAACATGCAAGAAGCAATCTCTTTGAGAGATCAGTTATTTCTCTCAGCAATTTCGTTCTGCTACAGAGCGTATGGAATTGTGTGCTGCAACTGTATGCCAGACTCAAGGCAAAGGTTATGAAGTGTTGTGTTAACATATTCCCCCCATTGTATGTACGAAGGGCTTTGATCTTTCTCTCTAACTGTGTTTGAACTAGTGCTTTGAAATCTTCAAAGTGCGCAAAAACTTCAGATTTGGCCCTGAGAAGATACACCCAAGTATACAGTGAGAAATTATTAATAAATGTAAGCACATACCTTGCTTTGTTGATGGAAGGATGAGGAAAATTCCCATTGAGATCACTATGGATCAGATCTAGAGGAGAGGATGCTCTATGAATCTTTCCGGTGTCAAACTTTTCTCTAGGATGTTTACCAAGGACACACCCTTCACAAACTCCTTTGGAGAAAATGATATTTGGAAAGACTTCCACCATCTCATGCCTGCTTAGCTGCTGCATATACCTGTAATTTAAGTGACCAAACCTCTCATGCCAAAGCCTACTACTATCATCAGCATGTGTAAGCAATAAGGAGGATTCAGATTCAAAAAATTTAGAAAATGTATACAGTCTGGCTCCATTGCTTACCTCACTGGTTGCAATTTTGGAGCTACTATGTAGGTCATATATGTTCACTACATCTATAGTGAATTTCACTCTCTTTCCAGTGTCGGAATGAGTGATCTGATAAACTGAAAGCAGTTTTACCAAAACTTTTGGAACATGAAGCACATCTTCAAAGCTTCCGTGTAAAAATTCCACTCTACCTTTTCCGGTGACCTCAATAGCTGAGTCATCTCCCTTGAGGATGGGAGGTCCTTTGCATGCATCCAAAGAGGAATAGACTTCCTTTACAGTAGCCATATGATGTGATGCACCAGAATCTATAATCCATACATCATGGGAAGAATTAATTGCAACTAAAGCATGAAAATTGTTACCTTTCCCGTGTGGCAGATCCTTAGTTTTCTTCTTGGTGCCCTAAGGGATGTAGTCCCCAAGGTTGTGATTTTGAAGGACTTCTGCCATTTGGTCAATTTGTTTCTTCATGCAGGAGGATTTCAGATGGAATCCTCAGTGACAGTAGGTGCATTTGTCTCCATTCTTCCCTTTCTCATTTCTACAGCCGGAGGAGTCATTGAAGGGCTTGGTGTACCCTTCCTTCTTTGGATGGGAATGTGATTTTCCCTTGTCCTTTTGCTGTTGATTTTTCTGATTTGAATCAGATATGTGATTTTTATTGTGGCTTCCATCATGCACAACAAGTGCATGCACTTTTGGAGGTTTGATTTTCCCCATGCCAATAAGTTTATCTTCCTCAAAAGTAAGGGACTCCATGAACTCTTTGAGAGAAGGCATCATTTAGGATTTACCTGTTGCGAGCCTTACTAAATGAAATGTAGACACAAAGACAAAGTATTCTAGTCCAAGCTTTGACATAATAGAGAGAACTTGGCAACTCTCCTCGTTGGATTTGTCGATTCCACAACCCTTGAGTTGCAACAATAGATCATTGTATTTGGCGAAGAAGTCTTGAATTCTATCATTGTTCCGTGGATCCAATGAGAGTAGCTCCACTTCGAGAAGATTTCCTTTCATCTCATCCTATTTCCTGTAGAGTTCTTCAACCTTTTTTCAAATCTCATTGGGAGTATTGCAGACAGATAGATGAAACTGCAACTCTGGGGAGATGCACATGCATATGGATCCGTTGGCCTCATCCATGTGGTTGAGGTACTTGGATTTCTCTATGGCTGAAGTGGGTTCCACTTCTGCAGCCATGGTAATCCTGTACAACTCTTTCTGACGAAGGTATCGAGACATTTGGTCCTTCCATTCGTGATAGTTGTATAGTGTTAGGATTGATGCTTTGGGAAACTCCATTTTTCTGTCGATCTTCGATCTCCAAGCTGTAATACCTACAAAATAAAGTACTAGTGTGCATTTTATCTAGCAAACTATGGGCTATGATACCATGTAAATGTGTTAGAAAACCTACATAGATGAATCTAGCTAGATTAGGTTGAACACACAGCTTTGTAGAGCAAAAAAACTAAAATAAAATCGAAAGAACAAAAATAATTATTCATTTAGAAAATAGGTTACAATGCTCATGATATAGCATTACTGGGTGAAAATCCCAAGGTAATGTGCCATAGTGGTGATCAATGAGAGGACTTAACACCTACAACAAGTTCCAGAGAGAACTAGCCAGTTGCAAAGTGAAAGGAGGAGAAAATCAAGGATTAAATCATGCAGAAGAACTAGCCAGTTGTGGTGTGAAAGGAGGAGCAAATCATGGAGTAAATCATACAGAAGAACTAGTCAGTTGCGGAGTGAAAGAAGGATCAAATCAGGGAGTAAATCATGCAAAAAGGCTTTTTCATGTAGTCCCATGATCTAACTAAGTGTCCTCATGTGCCATTAATGAAGGTCCTAGGTGTGTAGTACCTCCAACACTTCCGCAGTAAGACGTTGAGAACAATCTGAAAACATTCATTCAACTTTGTGAATCATTAAACTATGATTGGAAATCACATTTCTACTATCACGTGTGATTTTTGACTTGTCTCAAAATTCAACCACGAGTGCCTTGTAACAAAGGACATCCATTAATCTAATATAAAAAAGAAAATAGGTTAATTCATCCACTAAAAGAAATGAGATAAGGATTATGATGGTAGTTATCAGGTTACTTACTCAAGACTTGTGTAGCATTCAAGCGATGTTGTGGATCTTTAACGAGCATGCGAGATGAGGTCTTTGGCCAGCACTGAGATTTTGTCCCATACACCATTTTTGAGATCAACATCTCTTTTCGAAATCTTACATTTGAGTTGCATGAAGTTGTCACCATGGAATGGGAATGTACCACTAAGCATGACATACATCAACACTCAGTGGTCCAAATATCAACGCTCTCCATATATCCTTGTCCATTAATAATTTGGGGAGCAACGTAGGCTGGGGTTGCCATTTATCTTATAGAAGTTTACCTTTTGCAATTTCACAATATTTTTCAACTAATTTATCCACCTATGTTAATTATTTAAGAGAAAGAATAAATTTTAATTATCAAATTGATAGTACTCTTTTTTTTTTTAAATTACAAAATATATTTATAAAATAACATGATGATGCTACCCAAAATTTAATATCTATCACTTAAACTTTATCCCATTAACTCTGAAATTAAAAATATGGTACCTTTGTGAAAGAGTGTAGCAAGACCAAAGTCACCCAGCTTCACCACTAGATGCATGAGGCTTCTTGTCAAGAATATGTTTTCGGGTTTGATATCTCTGTGAACAACACCCTTTGCATGGGAATACAAAATTCTCTCCATCATCTGCTTGAATATCATGGCAACTTCCAATTCATCATCCTTGTAACCGCCTCTATGCATAACTGTTTGGAATAGATCTCCTAGGTTGTACAACTCCAAAACTAGATGTATATTCTATGAATCCTCGTAAATTGCATGAAGTTTCATAGTTCCCTTGTAACCTGAGACCCTTCACATGACATTTATTTCATTGAGGATCATATTGAGCGGTGTCTTATTTTTGTTGAGGGATTTGCAGCAAAACGCGATGCGTGTGGCCCTATGGAAACGTATATTAATTTTATGATGGGGAACCAAACTCAAGTCCACATTCCTGAATTCATAGTGGTCATGAATTGAGCAATTTTTAGTTATGGGTATCAGTACTGATCTCCCTCCCCTATAACTCTGCAACCACTTTGCCACTTCACTTTGCTCCATCTTGATTGAAGACATGAACATGTTTATGGATGAGATGAAGCGACCCTTTAAGTTGGTAGTGCATTCTTCTACCTCATTCTCCCGTGGGATATAGACTATGATGGCCAAGGCTGTTGTTGTGGGCTCCAACATTTTGCCTTCAGTCAATATGATTGATGGCAATAACAAAAATATCAGCTGTATAGATTGGTAACGTGTCTGCCTTTGCATTCAATCAATCAGATAGTTGGAAAGAACAACAATATCAGCTGTATAGATTGGTAACGTTCCTGCCTTTGCATTCAATCAATAAGAGCAGGTCCTTTGGAAAAATCTTGATCGCTTGAAGGAGATCCGTAGAAACAATGGGAAAGAAGCTGAAGAAGAAAGCTTCTCAGAAGAAGAAGATGTCTCAAAGGAACAATGACAACAAGAGAGACAATTTACCATCAGGTGGAAGCAAGTGTTTAGATTTAGAATCACCTCAGATTGAAGATGAACAAGAAAAAGAAGTATCAAGTACAAATTTTTGGTCTTCTAGTGATACTTTTCTCTGTTCATGCAATTTTGAAGATATTGAAAGAGATCATGAAATAAAAATAGAGGTAGAAGTTAAAAGACTCGTAGATAAAATCAAATATCAACAAGATCTATTTAACAAAAGGGAGTGTGCCTTTAGAGAAGAAGTTACCAGATTAAAAGCTCAGTTGGAGGAAGGAAACAAAGTAATGAAGCAGTACAAGGAAAAGGAAGATCAATGTCAAAAGTTGCAGGATGAATTTCCATCATTAAGAAATGAAGTAAATGAAAATATTACAACAATCAAGAGACTTAAAGATAGATCCAGTTACTATGAAAGTCTCGAAGCTAAGATCATCTCTCTAAAACAAGATCCTAAAAATTCAAACAATTAGAATGAAGAACTACCTCACGCAGATGAAGAACAAGAAAATGAGATTCTCAAATTAAGACAACAAGTGGAAGAAGGAAGAAAGGTTGAAGAAATCATGAAGAAGGAATATCTAAAAAAGGAAGAGCAATATCAGGTTGAAGTAAATATATTAAAAGGTAAATTAGAAGAAAAGCATAAACTGTTACAATTTCAAGATATTACTAAGATTTTGGATAATATTCTTAGTAGTCAAAGGTCTCCTACCATCAAAACTAGTCTTGGTTTTCATGATTCTGTTGAAGGTGAATCTAGCTCTGTAGATGAGGTAAGGAACTCTAATGCAAAATATGAAATGCTCAAAAGGGAGATGAGAGGTCAACCCCATCAACAAACAAGGAAATAAAGTCTTCAAAGAAAATCTTTTACTCCTAACTGTGGAAGTGATAGTCGGTTCTTTCCTTAGATGAATAATGTTGAATGTTTTATATATCATAATTTTTTGGACATGTTGCAGCGAGATGTAGAAGTAGAATGGTTCAAGATCATCACATAGAAAGATCATCAACTTTGAAGTACTTTAAGAGATATTGTTTTTCTTGCAATATGTTTGGTCACAAAGCCATTGACTGCTTTAGAAGGAATATGAAACATGTAAGATGTTATGCATGTAACAAGTTTGGAGATATAGCAAAGGAATGCAGGAGTAAATTTCGACCACCATACCAAAAGGAGAAAACATCATCACACTAGAAGATATGGAAGAAGAAGGAAGTACAATCAGAAAGATGTGGCATAGCATAGCATATAGACATAACAGACTCAGGGGGAGCTGAAAGTGTGAAACTTCAGAATTCCAATTCTCATATGTAGTTATCATGAAGACAAGTCACATATATATGCAAGTTAGAAACTGCACAGTCACGTATATGTTGTTTTAAAGAAAAATCAGTGGGACAGACTTAGGAAAAGGGGTCTGATATGGTTCAATCAATTATCAATTATATGTTTTTTTTATGATGATTATGGTTTTTTGATGATATGTGGAAGTGCTTTTTACCCCCATAAGATGTTGATAATTTGATGAATAACTAGTTGATGATGATGCCTTGATGATTCTTACTGACAAATGCAGTGATCAGATCTGATAGTGAACAGATGGCACAAGTTCACGGGGAGCATATGCTTCTAATAATGCATTGTTGGCATTATCGTAGAAGACCTTGGTACATGATGACTTATACTTCTTGATTCACATAGTTTCTTTGATTCAGATGACTCTTTTGATAGTGGACATATAGAGGTTGGTGATCTTGATGCTGCTGATAGATACTTATGGTGCAGATCATTTATGATGTATGATAGTTGTTGATGACTATCATGGTCTTGTTTAGATTGTTGGTCCTTGTTATAAATTCCATGTATATCATTTGATGTAAAGGTCATGAAAAGACTTAATTTGTAACCCCACTATGCATGGGAAGGATTATGTAATAATTATTAATGTATAAACATTTGTTATATTCCCACTTGGTTGGGTGGATGAGTCAAATTTGGTGTATCCCCACTTGGTTGGGAGATTGATGTGTGTATGAGTCATTGGTGATAGGAAGGTCATAATAACATAGTTGAGTTATAGAGTCATGTTATTCTTTTAGAAAATATTTTTGCAGAACATACATGTGCTCAAGGGGGGAGCATTGTTATAGAAATATTTGGGTACTACAACCCCAATCTCATATGTCCATAAACCAAGGGCTTCTAAGCCTCTAAAAGTGTTGTTTCATACCCTAAAAGAACAAGGTCAGCTGATTACATCATCTCCTAGAAGTTCTCCCTGAAAAACCACTCAGAACTGGTCAAAACTAGACCATACAGACTGCTTAGTGCTAAGGGTGTGATGCATCTCACCTACTACATGTAGAAAGTGCAATGCATACTGGAAAGCCCTTCTGTAGGGTGCGATGAGTGAGTGCAGACAAATGGCAGAGGCGGTTGGCTAGGTGGAAACTCAGAGAATCTTCTAGAAACTGCCCATTTGACACTTGCCTCTCTGAATTCGCCTAGGGATGAGTAAGAGATCATGAAATCTCCAAGTGGAACCAAGAACTATTAGAGAAATGGCACTAATCAAAAACCTAGAAGCTAACTCACCCACCTACAAATATCTATATATGGATCCCTCATCCTAGAGATCCAGAGGCTGGAACTTTGTATTTTGTAAGGAAGTGCTGTTGGTTTCTCTGTGAAACACCATAGTGTTGGGTGTCTAAGCTTTTCATGAGGTGAAGAGGGCTTTCATGCTGGGAGGATGGCACTGGGTCAAACCAATGGGTTGTAATCCTCTCTTCTACTATTTCTATCAATAAATCTATTTGAGTTTTCCTCCATATTCTTGTATATTTTTGAATCTTGTATTGATATATGCATTTGTATGGTTGATATACATATGATCCTATATTGTTTATGGTTATAGATCGCTATGCTTTGATGGTATTATGTTGCTTTGACTTTACATGTGTTCTTTGAAGCAGGACAATTAAGGAAGGAGTGGCAAAGCTCTGTCAAAGAAGGGAGGAAACAAGCAAGGAGCCAAATGAAAGATTGATGTTTGTACTCTCTGTTTCTCTCTCATATATTTCTCATAAAGGAAAACACAAGTAACTTTAGTTTGTTTGTTTCTAAGATAGCTACCCATCTTAGTGGGACTAGCAGCTCTGAATGGACACTAGTTTTCCTGATAAAAGAATGACGATTCCACTGGGGAGTGAATAGCTTGTTTGCTTGTTTCTATTTGGTTGCTTTATACACTAAAAATGGAGCCTGAAGTTAAGCCAACTAGCCTTTGAACTGCTTTTTCTATGCAACTGCAAAGTAGATCAATGCTGCTTCAGTCAATCTCCGGGTTAGTTCATGGACTGAACATTTGACTTGCAAACATCCTAAGTGCCATGGTGGTAGCTCAAGTAACCTCATTAGATCAGCCCCTATGCTTTGTGTTTACTGCCTATCATTAACTCAGCCTAAATCCCTGAACTAAGCTGCAAACTGTGAGAAAAAACCAAGCCCAGTCTCGTCCCTGGACCATCGCACTATCTCTCATTGGCAGTTTAGATGCATCGCACCTCCCGTGTGCTACAGGTGAGATGCATCCTTGTTTCCCTGTGTTACAGGTGCGATGATTAGGTAAGACTGTTACTGCCTCCATATTTTGGTTTTCTCTTCATTGTCTTCAGCTTTATTCAGTAGTTTTGTTGTCTATGATCAGTATATCACTGTTGAAACTCCCTTCCATTGCATTATTCAACCTCCATTGATAAAGAATATTGAATGTTTTTATTTATTTTTCATCATTTACAGTTCTCCTTTGCAAACAATAGCTTAATCAAACTATCGTCTTTTGATTTGAAAGTGTCGTTTTCAATCAAAGAAAAGAGTCCTCCTCTTTTTGATAGTCGATTAAACTTTTGCCATTGTATTTGATTTGGATTAATAGTATTTCAAGTGTCAAAAGTAGTTTTCAATTCAAATTCACAAAGTGTCGTCTTAGTCTTCCTTTCATTTTTTGAAAAGAAAATTGTTAGTACTATCGTCTTGAAAGAAAATAGTTCAGATCTGTACTTAGCATTCTTTTTTTCATTCACACATTAAAAAAGAGAAACACAAATAAATGCATGTGCATTTGAATTTACACTACATGCGGAAATTTATTTAGGACAATGCATCTTAGTGTGTGCTCTCGACTCTATGTTGAAAGAATCTTGCTTCTCTTTCCTTAGTGGCTAGGATTTTCATTGCAAAAAGATAGTAAATGACTGTTTATCATCTTAGATTGCATATTTAGGAATTTTATATCTACATCACGCGGTGAACCTTAAAGGAAAATTTCTTAAGAAAGATCAACTGTAAAATAAATTTCAATGAACATAAAAATGCTTTGGAAGCTAACGCACAATATCTAGAAGTCTAGGCTAGAGACGTATTCTGATGTCTTAAAGCCTGGTAACTATCGTTTTCATCATAGGTTGGGTAATTCCTCCTCTTTGATACGACAAGTGCCAGTATGGACTTGTGCTCCCATGTACCATCGAGTATATATTGGGAGACCATAATAGGCTATATCCTTTATCCTTAGGAAGCCATGTCTGTCGCCTTATCGATCGCAATGCATCGAACACAGCTTTCGAGAAGATTGACTGTCGTACCTTAAAAAAGTATTCTGCAGTTTTGCGATTGGTTTGGTAATCCCTTTGTCTAGATTTCCAGAGTAATCACTTTCGTTCCTTTTCAGACTCCTTAAAAGAAAAGGTCCATCTGAGCACTTGTCACTTTAGGCTAATTAAAAATCGAAGGTGACTAGAGTCATCTTTAGCTTTTTCTCGACTCTTAAAAATTGAAAAAGCAAGTTGTTTCAAAGCGTCATAAAAATCATTTAATTTGGAATCACATTTTCCCCTTTTTATTTTGAGCTGATCAAGTAATCTGCAATCATGGAAGAAAGTCAATCAAAACCCAGTCATTCGCAGAGACTAATGAGTCAACCGTCTTTGACTCTGGAAATGAAACCATTCCGAGCCAAGCGATCTTGTTTAACTGGGTCAAAGTCCCCTGGTTTATTTGAAAATTGTGTTTCAACATCCTCAGACACTCCAGTTACTCCAACTATTTATGGTATCCCTGCTTCTACAGAAGAAGTTCCGCAGCTACAAGAGGTCACTAGAACTGATCCTGGTGTAGTGGTAGACACTTCTATTTCTGAACAAGCTCCATCTAGGGTTGATTCGGAAGGTGTTACCCCTCCAATATTTATCATTGTAGAGTCTATACATTCTTCAGCACCAAAACTATTTTACTAATCTGACGGTCTACCTCTTCCACCTGGGTTGATTGCTATAGAAGAGATTGTGGAGGATCTTCCATCCTGTACTCCATTGCAGTTTCGAACTGGTATCCACCTATATACTTCAACTACAAAAGTTGGTCACCCTTCATCACAAGTTCATGTAGAATCGCTAGGAAATCTTTTGGATAGACTCGATATGTTTGAACAACCATCGACATCTAGGATTGTGTCATCTGACACAGCAATAGCAGAACCTCCTGCTGCTACTCCGACAATGTTCGTTGGTGTACCATCTATCCCAACTAGCTCTCAACAGCTAGATGGAGTCCACCCAGGGAATGTATCGACAGTATGGCCTGTTCCTATTTGTTCATCTAGAACCTTATCTGGAATTTATTGTGTTGAGTCTCAGCAAATCGATCCTTCGCAACAGTGTCAATTTGGGCAGTCCAGTCTCCAAAGGATAAGTTTTCCTTTGAACACTAGATTGTTGCCATATGGGGGGCAATATGCCTTTTAATTATTCCCTCCGGGAGAACAACCATATGAGAGTTCACAACAGAATTCGGGTCAGGCTGGAATCACATCCAGTGGTTGGTTACCAATACTGCCTCAAGAGCCAAGAGTTGTATATTCTATACAACAAAATCAACTTGTGTCGAATATTCCCACTACACCGGCTATTGCGATGGTGTCGTAAGTACAAACACCACCCATTATATGTCAACCTCCAGCCTCTCAGGTCGTAATACAACAGACTCTTGTCTCCACGACTCAATCATAGTCGTCGATTAGTGGTTCCTTAACTGAAACGACTCAGGCTGAAACGGGTACTATAACCCCTCATGTTGGTCAAAAATCGAGTATTGGGAAACAACAAATGGTCTTACAACCATGGCTGGTGCAATATCAACAACCATAATTCCAACAAACTTACCGAGGACCTGAGCAACAAAGCTTTGCAGGTAATGGGCAGCCGTATATTCAAAATGGTTACCAACAATCATATCATAATGGTTACACCCATCAACCTTATTAAAGTTATCAGCATCAAATACATTATGCTGGTATGCAAAGACCCACAACTCAGGTGATCCCATCTTATCCTGGGTATGCTTCGCCAAACCTGAATCAACAGTTTCCTTTTGTAGCAACTTTAGAATTAACAGATCTAAATTGGTTAACAAATGATCCAATTGCTTATGCCCCTTGGCGGCCAGCGATTCCTCATAAAAGTTTGTCAGATATCCCTTAATTCAATGGAAATCTAGGTGAAGATCTATCAAATCATGTGATGACCTTTCATCTATGGTGTCCGTCCAACACTCTGAACAATGATTTGATTAGACTTTGCCTTTTTCAACGAACGTTAACTGGTCCGGCAGCAAAATGGTACATCGAATTTCCAAGAGCTTCATTCGATAACTTCAGTGCCCTTGCCACCACCTTTTTAACCCATTTTTAGTTACCCATAAGGTACGAAACAAGAACAGAGCTTCTTACCAATTTTAAGCAGACAATAGCCACTCACATATCTGATCATATTCATGAGTGGTGGCATCGTCATCAAATGGTAAAGACATATGTTCCTGATCAGCTGTTAGCTGAATGGTTTATTAAGTCACTGTTACCCTCTATTACAAAAGATGTGGCCAAGGGAGGAGTTGTCACTGAAGAGCAAGTCATTACTCGTGCACAATATCTAGACTTGATCTATACTCAGTCTAGCATGCTCTATGACAAAATCCCTGATGCTCCTAGACCGGAGTTTTCCATTCCTCCTCCTCCTAAATCAAACAAATACTTTCATTTCGGCGATGGTGTGATAGGTACGACCAGCACGAAAACCGCAAAGGCTACATGTAAGAAAGCCCGTATGGTTTCTGGTCAAAATGCAAATGAGGAACTTCTTGCCTCAGAGGTTAATGCCATGTCGACCGACAAGGGAAAAGAACCGAAGCAACCAGGGGGCAAGAAGAAAGGGAAAAGTAAAAAGAAGAAATAGGATGATTCGTCTCCGGAAAAATCTTCTGCGAACCCTTCTTGGCAAAGGAAGCCTCCTTCGGCATGTCACATATGCGATGAGGATCATTGGATGAGAGATTGTCCACATAAAGCTGAGATTAAGAAACTCTTCAAGAACTCAAAAACCTCAGTGGCATTGACTGATCCATTTCCAAACCCAGAAACCAATCTGGTTGCTAGCGACAATGCTTCCCCATCCCAAATGCTTATGTTGTCCATTTCAAAACAAAATGATGCTTTGATATCGACAAGGAATAAAGATTACAGGAATCCACAACTGTCAAACAACAAGGCTATTGATCAACCTAGTAGTTCGATAACAACTTCAACCGAAGTTGTACCGCCCATCATTCCTAAGCTAACAATAAATTCGCCAAAGGGAGTAGTACACAAATCGACATTTAATCCTCTTGCCCGAGCAGCACAAAATTATAATATAGTAGAGGATCTGGCCCAATCACCGTCCGCTATGTGGACACTTGAAACACTGCAAAATTTCCCCTCCCAAAAGCAGGCTCTATTATCAGCAATAGGTGGGATTGACCTAGCGGATTCCAATATTGTGGCCTTTAATCATAAAGGATATGAACCACAGTTACCAGCTCAACTCGCTTTCCTCATCCAAGTGAAAGCCCTCAACAAAATTGTTCATCGAACAATTATTGATGAGGGGGCATATATTGTATTATGTCAATGAGTTGTTGGAAAACTTTAGGCTCACCACCCTTGTCGCGATCGTCAAAGACATTAAAAGCATTCGATGGATGGACATACACCTCATATGGGATTTTAAGTAACTTGCAAGTTGAACTGGGGGGCAAAACAGTAGAAATTGATGTTGAAGTTATCGATGGAAAACCTCGATTACAACATTCTACTAGGAAGGCCCTGGATTTATGCTATGGCTGCTGTTGTGTCAACATACTTTAGAAAGATTCCATTTCCTTTTCAAGGAGGAATTACAATTGTTGACCAACAAACCTTCCTCCCCAATAGTTCACAAGTTACAGGAAGCATCCCCATGATCCATGGAAGCTCTCATTCACTTCAAAATATCGGAGTAGGCCTCCTAAAAGACCCTACATTAATGGGTACTTTTGCTCTACTGCCTCCGAGTAATCTGGTGGAAGTAGCCACGGTGGAGACCTGCAATATGGTATCTTCTATATCCACAAAGATTCAGAATATTTCCGAACATGATGTTAGCATGGATCATCACTAGGTATTGCCTCCAAGCCTAATAAAACTATTGTAGCAATAAATTTTCTTAGCCTGGCAGCAAACCCAAACCATTGCTCATTGAGTGTTTGGATAGATAGGTCTAAGGAACATGGCACCTCTTCAGATCCTTGGTCGCATGTACATACTACAGACGAAGGAATCATTCAATCAATGATGATAGGAGAGGCACCATGGGAAGATTACCACCATCATTCACATCTTCCGAATTACCATGAACATTGTTCCAATGACCTTGATCATCCTTCAGTTTTTTATTTTCTATCAAACACTGTAAATACAATGGATATCAAAGAAACTATCACCATAAATATCTTGACCAAGCCAGATGTTGTAGAGAATATTCATGTCGGCAAATCTCGTTCTTCTTCAGAACTGTAAATATATTGCGCTCTCTTTCGCGAGTTCAGAGATGTCTTTGCATGGTCATATGAAGAAATTTCAGGCATTGACTCAAGCATAGTTGAACACAAAATTAAGATGTATCCAGATGTTGAACCGGTACGACAATGGCTTCGGTAGGTGCACCCAAAGAAAGCTGTTGCCATCAAGGAAAAAGTTGAATTTTTTTTACATGTTGGTTTCATTTACCCGGTTCCTCTAACTGATTTTGTATTGAATATTGTTCCTGTGATGAAAAAGCAAGGAACGATTAGAGTATCCATTGATTACAGGGATGTAAACCAAGCTTTTTCGAAGGACAACTATCCTACACCCTTCATCGACCAGATAATTGATTAATGCACCATATGCGAAATATTTTTGTTTATGGATGGATTTTTCAGTTATAATCAAATAAATATGCACCCACAGGACCAATCATAGACTGCATTTATTTTTCTGTGGGGCACATTCGCATACCGCAAGTTACCTTTCGGTTTAAAGAAAACAGGGGCAACTTTTTAGAGGGATATGAATTAAGACTTCCATGACATCAAGAACATTGTTCAACCATATCTCGATGATCTTCCGACTCATTCGCGAAAGTGGATTGATCATCCGCAACATTTGAGAGCTATATTTCTATGTTGTCGATACTACAAGATAGGACTCAATCCGCACAAGTGTGTGTTTTGTGTTGGTTCTGGTCGTTTACTTGGATTTTTGTTTTCAAAGGATGGGATTTGTCTCGACCCATGTAAGGTTCAAGCAATCATTGATATGCCTCCACCTTCAAATTTGCTTCAAATTCAGAAACTCCAAGGGAAAGAAAACTTTCTAAGGAGGATCATTCCAAATTACGCTGAACTTGCTAAAGGTTATACGCGTCTTTTGAAAAAAGAAGTGCCCTTCAACTAGGATCAGGTTGTGCAAGCTTCATTTGATGCTATAAAGGAATCCCTAGTAAAGGCATCATTAATGTATTCTCCTGACTATCAAAAGGACTTTATCCTGTATCTAGCTGCGGTAGATACGACCACAGCAATGGTTTAGTTCAAGAAGGTGATGGAATCAAACATCCTGTCTATTATTTAAGTTTAAACTTAAATGATACAGAAAGAAAGTACTCCTATGTTGAAAAGCTAGTCGTAGCAGCTGTTCAAGCAGTACAGAGATTTTGACACTATATCCTCTTTCACAAAACTACCATTTTGTCAAATTGCAACCCTATGAATTACATCTTGTCACATCAGTTACTTGGGGGATTGGATAGCTATTTTGCAAGAGTTTGATCTGGAATTCGTAAAATCCAAATCAAAGAAATCTCTAGTTTTCACGGAGTTACTATGTGACTTCCCATCGTTGTCTAACGATTCAACATCCAGAGCATCAATCGTGGATGAATATTTGTTTCTGATATCGTTGAGCGATCCGTGGTATGGAGATATAATCCTCTATCTCCAAACCCAAACATATAGGCCTAATACCTCTCGCTCAGAACAATGACGTACTCGATACCAAGCAAAAGACTACATGATCGTCGGTGATACAGTTTACCGTCGAGGTATCGATATAGTTCTGCGAAGGCGCCTCACCCATGAGGAGGCTAAAAAAGTCCTGAATGATTGTCATTCAGGCGCGTGTGTGGGGCATCAATTTGGTTATGCTACAACACAAAATATTTTACGAGCAGGTTACTTCTGGACAACAATGTTCAAAGATTGCAAAACAACAATCAAAAGTTTCCATGCTTGTCAAATCTTCGATCGCAAAACCAGAATACCGCTCACACCTCGGAATCCAGTAGTTGCTGTTGGGCCATTCACCAAATGGGGCATAGATTTCATGACATGTAACCCCACCTCGGCCGGGGGCATGGGTATTTCATAGTCGTAGTTGACTATTTTATGAAATGGGCCGAGGTGATGCCTACATTAAACAATAGTAGTGAAACAACTTCTCTTTTATTTTTTAATCATGTATTCTCCAGATTCAGTGTTCCACAAGCTACAGTCACAAATCATGCATCACATTTCTGCAATCACATGATGGTTGAATTGGCTGCCAAATTAGGACTGCCCCATGACAGTTCCACTCTTTATTATCTGCAAGCTAACGGACAAGTTGAGCTGATCAACAAAGTCCTGAAGTGCATGTTGCAAAGGATGATTGGAGTCCAAAAACGGAGTTGGCACCTAGTCCTGTACTCGACCTTATGGGCATACCGGACATCGATAAGAAATGCAACTGGATTTACACCTTTTCAACTGGTATATGGCCTGGAAGCAGCCTTACCAATTCAGTGTGAGATTTCATCTCTCAAGCTCACAGTCGACCTTCTCTCTGGAGCTTCAGAGGAAGAGGCTCATTTCTTGGAATTAATCCAATTGGATGAAACCCATCATGACACCACTTTGGCTAACGAAGTGCATAAGAAACAAGTCAAGGCACAATTTGACAAGAATGTCAAACCCTGTGTCTTCTCAGAAGGTGATCTGGTCTTACTTTACGGTCAGGAATCCGATAAATTGGGAGCAGGTAAGTTCCAGTCTTTATGGATGGGTCCCTACATTGTTAAACGTGTATTAGAAAAAGGAGCCTACGAGCTAGTATATTACGATGGGATTCCACTGTTGCAACCTCGAAACGGGTTGTACCTTAAGCGTTACTATGCTTGACTAAGCGTAGTAATCTCTTCATATGCTTTTGTTACATTTTTGTTTTTGTCAAGAGTAATCATTTTGGTTAGGTAATCCACTTTTGCATTTGTTGCAGATGTCAAACCTATTGTAATCATTTGTTGGATATGCTGATGGAGCTAGTCGTAGTACGCGAAACCTATCTTCTGCAACTTGGGCCATTTTTGATCCAAGTGGCGAGTTAGTGAGTTTCAGAGGGGTGTTTATTGGTCGATCAACGAAAAACATCGCTGAATATAGCGCATTGATAGAGATCCTACCTAATTCCATCGCACATGGCATATGCCGAATTGTCGTCAGGTTAGGCTCACAACTCATCAATCTACAGCTTACCGGCATCTATTCCGTTCGGAATCCAACTATCTATCGTATGTTCCTAAGGGTCAGGATTTTGGAAAGGTATTTTGATTCTATTCAATATCAACACATTTTCAGAAACTTAAACAAATTAAGTGATTCATTAGCAAATTATGTGTTAGATAGACATTTGCAACATTTATAAAGGAAAAGCATTTCATCAGCATTTGCATCAGGATAATATAACTTAACCAAAATAAAGCTTCGAAAATCACAAATATATATAACTGTTTATTGTTTTTACAAAATGTTCTGTGTCCAGGACAAAATTGGTCACATGACCCAAAAACTCAAAAAATACAGGAAAGCACCCTAGACTAATGGTGCTGGTGATAAAAAGTCACCGCCTATGCAATCATGTGTAGGAGCCTAGTCCATCGACTTGGCATGCCAGTAGTATGGTGTTGTAATCTTAGAGGTAACTCGTCGGTCCTCACATTCAGAGTACTGAGCGTGAGGCCCTCGATCTATTCCTGCAACACTGTAATGGTCTTGGCTACATCCATATCACGAAGGATATCCCTCCCTACAACCTCTCTTGCTGGAACGACAACTGCTACCCTGGGGCGTATTGCTGGTCGCACTAGTCCAATATCTGCACAGATACATGAGTTTGATTAGTCTTGATAACATTTTTAAAAAAACAAGAACATTATAAAAGAAATAAATAGAGACATGGTCAGAGATTTTTGCCTATGACACCTCACTGCTCGGCAGCCGGCAGCGCCAAATCTAGGTCACCCCAGAAATCCATCCCAGCATATGGATCATCGGGATAAACCATCTGCTGATGGTTGAACCACTCAAAGAAGGCATCAGAGAATGAAACCTATGATTGACCAGCATGTCTGGCCATAAGGTCAACCCATCTCTACATCCGTGGCTCTGCCAGTGCTGGCAGTCCGAGTGAAATGTACCGTGGCTGCATCAGTGGGATCTTCTCCAAGGCGAAAGTGGTCAGAATAGAAACATAACCAAAGTTCTTCAATCTTCCATTTTTCACCTTGGTAAGTTGTTAATTTATCACAAGAAGTACTACATCACACTAGTTGAATACCTTTGGTTCAAGACATTCCAAAGCAAATTGCATATAGGACCTGTTGGCCAAGTGAAGAGCCATGCTGCCATCCAATCTAGCAAAGGTGAATAAGATAGCCCTCAACGACCGATCAGTAACATCTCTAATACTGATCTTTCCATCCGTGCTCGGTTGATATCCATCTCTATAGTATCGGTGAATATAATCCCTCACGGATTTGCCCCCACGGGTGGAACCTGATAGTGAGAGAGGGGTGCCACGCCTCGATAATTCGGTCAAAAAGTAGATGTCCTCATCAGTCAAAGGGATGGATTTACCTCTAATCTAGAACACTTGGTTGGTAGGATCCCAAATATCGAGAAGATATTACAACAAGTTGATTTGTTTCCTCATGCTAGATATGTGGAAGAACTTGAGCAAGCCACAGTTCTGCAATGCAGTTACTGTACCTGGATCATGTGATGAAATCATATCGTCCTCTTCATGCTCGCGTTCATGCCATGTAATGACCATCTTGCTTGGATGAATCTCTTAAAAACAAACAAGAGAAGAATTAGGATCCTGACTTGGGCAAAAACAGGAAAAAATTCCATCAAAAATCAATACACAAACTTTCTGCCTTGCGCCCATCGCACCCTAGTTGTGTACTAGGTGGGATGCATACTAACTAGCCAATGGCCAACTCAATATGCATCGCGCCTTTCGATGTGTACTAGGTGCGATGGGGAGAGAATGAAATGTTCAAACCCTAGAGGCTCAAAAAAGCAGGAAAACATGCACAGAATCAAAAAAGGAAAGAATGCAATTGAAGAGCTCAGGTTTAGCTCCTACCTTGTCCAGACGGCGCCAAAAATCATCCACAGAATCTCTCGGAATTAGCTAATGAAAATTGAGGGGGAAAAACACCTCTAGAGCTCGAACAATCCAAAATTTGAATGAAATGGTAAAATGCGAGGTAAAACCTACTTTTATGTTATTACTCATGTAATTCAAGTAAGGTATTGGTTTTTTAACTCATTTTTCAAGCATGTATTTACATTTCTAATTAGTTTGATGGAGCAATTGAACAGGTAGTATGTCCGTCAAGAGAACATAGTGTTAATGGTGAATCGAACATATTTGACTATTATTACGAGCAGTTTTACGCGAATTTCAAGCTCGTTAAAAATAAACCTAGCAATGAGCATATGTTCCACTAGAGTTTAAGCTCATTAAAAAATGAACCCATCCTTCAGTAAATAACCATTGCGATCGCATAATCATCATATTTTGAGCCTTGGTCATGTTCTTACCATCACCTCCACTCTTTTTTAGCAGATCATATGCCTCCATTTGCTTGTTTACCCCTTTTCAGGAACAACTGTGATGAGTGATTCTATTAGCCATCTTCTTTACACTGCCATGATTGAAAAAGTTCCAAACCTTACCTGGAACCAACTGCTATCCAAAAATATCACTCGTTCCTCAAAAAATGAGTCTACTTTAAGCTATTTTCATCTGACTCATAAAATATGAAAATATTGCCGAGAAATTGACCTCTCCAGCTCGTTAAAGTGATTGGAAGTGTCATCCCTCTTCTAGATTTCGATATTTTTGGACCTAAGGGATCATTGCACAAAAAGATCGAGCGCTTGTCTTGTTTGGCTCGTTAAAACTATTGAAAAGTCAACCCTTTCATATTATTTTATACTTTTTCAGACTTAAGGGATTATATTACGAAAAAGGAATACTTGAGTTGCCTTTCCGTCTCTTTTTAGACTCTCTAAAATTGAAAAGGACCGAGTTATCTTTGTCATTAAACTCATTCAAACAATAGCGAAAAACTTGTCCATGCAGACAAGAGCGAGTTTCACTGTCGCTAGGCTCGTTAAAACATAGCAATGGGTTTTCCCAAAGGGCAAATTATAGAACAAGCATATGTTATCCTGCTCAAGCTTGACAAAAATAAAGAGGTACTAGTCAGCAATGATTGGGGAAAATTGGGAAGAAAACTTGAAGAAACTTTATTGGTAGCAGGTCGCTCTTGAACATGACACTTTCACTCCATCACCATGATTGAGTCGGGTTGGGTTATTCTGTTCACCGGTCATATCACCATTGGTCCTTCGTACCATCCAATTTTGTGGTTAACACTACCAATCCATCTCAGTGTCACCGATATGTTCAAAAGAAATCGCTCAGACAATTCACCAACCCAGCTTACATCTCATCCGCTGCAATACCTTCACACTTCATTCTTTCATGACCGCCACCCTGAACCTTGTATCATTAGATCGTTTTCACCTCCACAAAATCATTTGCTCCATTTCATGTCGTAGATGTGGGATTCATGAAGGCCCTCCTACAATGGGTCACTTCTTGTTGACATCAGCTCATTATCCAAGAAGTTGACTTAGGAACAACCCTTTTAGTACTTTGAAGCTTACATGCCTCAATGGAAAGTTTCTCACTTCCGGCGACAGGTTTACACCAATGGCCTTTGACCGGGATATTTTGCATGGTGTTTGACATCAACTCATGCATTCGCACCACGTGAATTGTACTTCCATACCTTGAGGGTCATTATCATTATCGGTGATTGCTCTCGCACTTGTTAACAGCTTACATCATTGACTGGTAATCAAGTGATGTCTTTCCATGTTCGACATCAGAACATCCTTTCACATGGATGAACTTGTACTTCGCGTGAAGATTGAACGAGTTTGAAGACCCGAATCTAGTTTCATCCATCCGGGCTGCGATATATTCAGGAAAATAAAGACAACAAATATACATCATAGTTACATGGATAATCATCCAAGCTAAGGGATGATGGATCTAACAGAATCATCAGTCTACCATACAAACGATTGTCTGTCCAATGTACATGAAAATGAATTTATAAAGCTAAGCATGGGAATTCCCACCTCAACTAGATCATGAAAATATTGTGAAGATAATGTATTGCATTGTATCTTATTACAGGTCACCTTCTAGTTTGAAAAACCTCGGATCCTCATGATAAAGCATTTCACCTGACATCAAAAGATTTACAACCTCATGCTTTAGGGGGAATCTGCTATAGACATATTTGGGCACTACAACCCCAATCTAATATGTCCATAAACCAAGGGCTTCTAAGCCCCTAAAAGTGTTGTTTCATACCCTAAAAGAACAAGGTCAACTGATTACATCATCTCCAAGAAGTTCTCCCTAAAAAACTACTCAGAACTGGTCAAAACTAGACCATACAGACTATTCAGTGCTAAGGGTGCAATGCATCTCACCTACTACATGCAGAAAGTGTGATGCATACTGAAAATCGCTTCTGTAGGGTGTGATGAGCGAGAGCAGACAAATGGCAGAGGCAGTTAGCTAGGTGGAAACTCAGAGAATCTTCTAGAAACTGCCCATTTGACACTTGCCTCTCTGAATTCACCCAGGGATGAGTAAGAGATCATGAAATATCCAAGTGGAACCAAGAAC
>APFE030515054.1:23486-45327 GCA_000404065.3 Pinus taeda
AGAAGCTGACTCACCCACCTGCAAATATCTATATATGGATCCCTCATCCTAGAGATCCAGAGGCTGGAACTTTGTATTTTGTAAGGAAGTGCTGTTGGTTTCTCTGTGAAACATCATAGTGTTGGGTGATATAAGGTTTTCATGAGGTGAAGAGGGGGGTTTTCATTCTGGGAGGATGGCACTGGGTCAGACCAATGGGTTGTAATCCTCTCTTCTACTACTTCTATCGATAAATCTATTTGAGTTTTCGTCCATATTCTTGTATATTTCTGAATCTTGTATTGATATATGCATTTGTATGGTTGATATACATCTGATCCTATATTTTTTATGGTTATAGATCTCTATGCTTTGATGGTATTATGCTACTTTGGCTCTACAGGTGTTCTTTGAAGCAGGACAACTAAGGAAGGAGTGGAAAAGTTGTATCAAAGAAGGGAGGAAACAAGCAAGGAGTCAAACGAAAGACTGGTCTCTCTAATATATTTCTCATAAAGGAAAACAAAAGTAACTTTAGTTTGTTTGTTTCTAAGATAGCTACCCGTCTTAGTGGGATTAGCAGCTCTGAATGGACACTAGTTTTCCCAACAACAAGCATGGATGGTTTAGTGCATCTCAACATGTACAGAGGGGGATTTTAATCAGATAATTTAGCATGTGCCTAGGGGGAGCATGATCAATGTTCATATTTAGCTATTTAGATATGGAAGTCTTCATTTTTTGTCAGCTCTTTTCCCTTGATCTCAAAGGGTGAGAATACCTTGGTCTGCACTTTACCCTTGATGTCCAAGGGGGAGAGTATCTTGGTGTTGTTGTTGCCATCAAGTCCAAAGGGGGAGATTGTTGGAATTATGATACAGGTGTTGTCCTTGATGGAAAATCACATAGATAATAGTTCACAGTGCAATAGGTTAACACCAAAGGATTATAGATCAGACTCCAGAGATTAAAGAAAGAAAGTGGTTTAAGAAGTATACACTAGTTCACTTTGTCAAAGCGGCATATACACGCAGGTCCACAGAACAAAAATAGCTTATACATATACATGCACTCTCACGAGAGGAAAAGCATGTACAGGTTGGAAACAACAATGATATTCATGAGGAGACAATACCATGGGTCAATACATGGCGTTAGCCCACAATATTGAGTGGAGTAATGAATATTTGATCCCACCCAAGAATACCATGGGTACTAAGTGGTTTTGGTCTGAGGTATTGAGAAAGGATCACACTGTATAAGGAGGAGAAGATCCAAGGGATAAGTGGGAAAGTAATGAATACCTTAGGGAGAGTTAGATCAAAAGCAAATATGCATGTTATGTGTTTCTGATGCTTTGCTTGATCTGAACTAAGGAGGCACCTAAGTAGATGATGATGGATGTGATCTAATGTTGGATCGGGATCATAAGACCTTAAATGAATTATCATTATGTGGTTTGATCATGGATAGTGTAGATTTGAATACTAACACATGTTTTATTTTGTAAATGTTATGATCTCGGTATGATTGAAGTCTATAATAGCTATGAAGTTTTAACTTAGTATTTGCATATGTGTACGCTAGTTCGCTTTGGTATAAGTGTGTATACACGCTGGTTCAATACATCGAAGTAGCGTATACATTATGAAATATGATGCTTGAAGTTGTAGTTGTTTCTGGTTGTTGATGTAGAGTTCTGGGTTTAGATCTGAGTATTGGTTACAATGATCTGTTTGTTCCAGTTAATTGGTTGAATTTGATTAATTTTGAATGAATGGTTGATTCAGTTGTGTCAGAGGTTTAGTGATTGTTTGATTCAGTATGTCAAAGGTTTCAGTGATTGATTGATTCAGTTGTGTTAGAGGTTTAGTGATTGTTTAATTCAGTATGTCAGAGGTTTCAGTGATTGATTGATTTAGTTATGGTTGATTCAGAGATTGAAGATTGAGTTTCAAGGATTGGTTGACACAGATGTATTTGATGGTTGTATTACAGTGGTGATTGATATTGAGCTTCAATGTTATTGATGGGTCCAGTATGAAAATTGGATGAAACGAGGCCTTCATATTGTGGTGTTGTGTTCCAGGAGTATTCAGCCTCAAAATTTATGAAACATGGTCCCTGGAGGAAGAGAGAAGGTCATACCATTTGGTAGGTCGGCGCCTGCATACTAGTAAATGGATTGGCTAGTACAAGAGCCAGGGGGTTGGAGCTCCCTTCAAGTAGTAGTTGGAAGACAAGTGAAGGTTGGAGCCTTCGGTAGGTCGACACCTGCATACTAGTAAATGGATCGACTAGTACAAGAGTCAGGGGGTTGGAGCTCCCTTCTAGTATCATTTGGAAAACGAGTGGAGGTTGGAGCCTTCTGTAGGTCAGCACCTACGTACTAGTAAACAGATCGTCTAGTACAAGAGCTAGGGGGTTGTAGCTCCCTTCCAGTAGAAGCTAGAGAAGGAGAGAAGGTTTTAGCCTTCTGCAGGTGGGTGCCTGCATACTAGTATGATTCTGCACTAGTACATGATTGTAAACAAGTTTTCCTTATATTAAAAGAAGACAACAACAGGTGGTTTTTGTCCTGCATTGGGTTTCCACCTTAAATCTTGGTGTTCATGTGTGTTGCTTATGTGTGATGGTTTATTCTATTATTACTGCACATGATTACTGTCTATATGGTTAATGAAGTGTTGATGCACTGATTAAAGATGAACATATGATGAATTAACTGAATCATAACTTTGTTGGATATACGCTGGTTGGTTTAAAGACAATTGCGTGTACATGCAAGTTACCTTCATTAAAGTATCATATATAAATTTGAGTATGAAAAGAAAAAAGTTATTGATTTGTAAAGACTGATTCACCCCCCCACCCATCTTAGTATTATTTCCAAAAATATAATCATAAATCATGTATCATGACTTCTACATGACTTCCACAACCATTTATAATTTGAGCATCCTTGTTTGCAAATAACCAGGTCCCCTACCACATCCTACCCAATACAAGATTAAGCATATATAATCATACAAATCATGTATCATGCATAAATAATAATTAACCATATGCTCCACATAACCATGATCATCCATGGATCTATGTGTCTCAATCCTGGATCACCATCCATGTTATACACATATTTCCAAACTATGATACCAGGAGATAAAATATCGATAATATGCACCTAACCAAAATCAGTCTTTACTTAAGCACATAGAAATAATGTGACCTAAACCAGGTCTATACCATACAATCATATACATAATTATGACATGCATAATCTTTATATCACTGCATCAAAATCACCCTCTCCAGGTGTCATTAAAGTTATCTCACCATGAAGGGACATTATAGCTACAAAATTTTGGGATAAGATTGGCAGAATTGGAAATGCTCTGGGGCACTTTGTCAAAATATTAAGAGATACTAAGCAAGCAAGGTGAATCTCTTACACTCATAAATGTGTTTACATGAACATCTCAAAACCCATACCTAAATCCAACAAGATTTTCTACCAATATAAAATATGGAAATAAACCCTTGACTATGAGCATATTCTTTGTAGATTCCATCATTTCCATGAATATGGGAACCTCTACGAAAATTTCCTATTACTAGTTCAAAAACACATCGTTGACCCATCCCAGAGTGAAGATCAATATGGCTTCTCCAAGCTCATGGGTCATTGTTGAGGCCTTAAACCCCCTTCATCGACTCCACCGACAAGCAAAACCCCTACAACTAGTAATATTTTTTACCCCCTTGCCTCCCTCTCCTCCATGCCTCAACCCATCTACTCTCCCCTAGAAAAAAAATACCTTATGCTATTGGTCCCAATATTCTTCAGACACCCATCATCCCACCCTATCAGCCCCTCTGATCTTGCTCCCCAATAGCCCCCAACCGCAAATCCCAATCCGAAGGTGTGAAATAAAGAGAGAGATGACATGGATCTAGATGCCCTTGACCATCCCGAACTTGAAAATTCATATAATGGAAAAGAACCAAGCTCCATTCCATAACATCAAGTCAATACTCTTAGCAAAGATGTCCTCAAGTCTTGGAAACAGGCTAAAAAGTATTCATATGGAGAATCCAATTTCAATTTTCTTGGAGTTCATGTCCCACCCTAGAAGATATTGTTAGGCCACATAGAGAGGATAGGGAAAAAATAAGAAATAGAAACAAACAAATATTGAAGGAACTAAGAGAAATATTAGTTAACTGAGGTAGAATCAAACAAATCTAAGAGGTCTACACCTCCAACTCCATTCCTACTCATTTAAAATCATCTCCTGGATCATCATAGTATTTAACTATAAATAAAACAAATTCTTTTGAAAGTGAAATTGAGAAACAAGAATGAAAAATTCATGTTGATCCAAGAAACAAAGATGTCTAGTGATTCCATCAACCAATGAGTAAACAAGTGGGGGCATAACTACCAATCAGTTTCAATACAAACCTCGGGACAATTAGGTGGCTTAGGTATGATATAGAATTCCCAAGAGGTCATGATCCTAAGTATGTTCTATTCTTTCCAAATCTTGACTATCCAATTCCCAATGATATATTCCTTTGAAACTTGTTTTCTCTCAATTGTTTATGGTCCCATTCTCTCTAGAGAAAAAATCAATTCCTTCAGTTCATTAAGAAAACCAACCTCTTAATCTCCCAAACGCCTTAGATCTTGGGAGGTGACTTTAATCTAGTTAAATATCTTGAGGAGAAAAAGGGAAGAATCCAAAAATTGAATGAAAATCCATCTTTTTCCAGGAAACAATGGACTCTGCCCACTTATTATATATTGATAGAATCAATGGCTTGCACAATTGAAATAATCATAGAATGTGAACTCAATAAACAACTTCTTGTATTGACAGGTACCTCAAATCCAAGAATGTAATGTCCTGAGACATCTTAATTAGTTTGTATAAATTAAATGATGTATTTATTGTCTTTTATAACTTTATAAATTAAAAATATTAATTAGTTTGTATAATATTACATGCTTATATATCATGTTGTACTAAAACTAAAAGGATCATTTAATTATTTTAATTATTAAATAATTGTACATGATTTTTATAAAGAAAATTGTATATTATAAAAGTTTATTCAATTTCTTATATTATTTTTCTAACACTTAATTCTAAAAACTTATGATATCTTTCAAATAGAAATTTATCTATCTATCTATCTATCTGTGTGTGTGTGTGTTGTGTGTGTGTGTGTGTGTTGTGTGTTGTTGTGTGTGTGTGTGTGTTTGTGTTTTGTGTGTATATAATTAAGATAAGTGTATTTGAAATTATATAAATAAAAATATAAAGGATGATGCTGGTGATGATGATAATTAAAGTTCAATAAAATCAATAGGGTTTATCCAAGCTTAAGAAAGAAAAGAAGGGAAATAAGCGTTACTAGATCACTATAGTTTTGTTGACTTATCAAATCAAGAAAGTTGGTAATGTGGTAGAGCTTTTAGAAATAAAAATGGATGTGAGTAAGAGTAGGGCAATCCAAGAGAAAGCTTTTTGCATCTTCAACCTTATTAGCATTGCCAAGGTGATAGAGTCTTTCATCCCAAGATGTTTTGGTAATTGACCAATGCTTGGTTGAGAGAGAAACACTCATGAAGAGATGGAGAAGGTTCTACTCCAACATTTTCAGAAAATTGCTGAGGAAACCTCGGAAGATCGATACCAGTTTACGGAAAAATTCACCTAGTACATCCCTAAATTGGTCACCAGAGAAGATACTTTCAATCTCAATAGACCAGTAACAGAGGAAGAAATTGAGGAAGCCATGAAAGAGATGCAAAATGGGAAAGCATCAGGCCCGGATGGCTTTAATGTGGACTTTTTCAAATCTTGTTACAGGATAGTGAAACATGACATCTTGGAGGTAGTGGAAGGCTCTCGAAGATTTAAGAAAGTCTTAAAGGCATTCAATGAATCTTTAAGAGCCCTAATCCCCAAACAGGAGAAGGCCACCTCTCCAGATAGATTTCGACCTATAGCATTAAGCAATGTGATCTACAAAATTATATCCAAAGTCATTACCAACCATCTCAAACCTCTCCTCCCAACCCTAGTGTCAGAGGAACAAACAAGCTATGTGGAAGGAAGACAAATTCTAGATAATATAATTCAAGCACATGAAATGGTTCATTCACTCATTACCAAAAAATAGGCAGGAATGATAATGCAGTTGGACATAGCAAAGGCCTATGACAAACTTAGATGGTCGTACATGAGATAAATTTTAAAATCCTATGGATTTGATCACAATTGGATTAAATGAGTTATGGCGCTAGTTAACACAACCAGTTGTTCAATTCTTCTCAATGGCGCTCCTTCCAAAACCTTCAAGCCTTCTAGAAGTCTCAGGCTAGGAGATCCTCTTTCTCCTTTTCTGTTCATTCTAATGATGGAAGGGTTAGGAAGAGCTATCAAAGCTGCCAAGGAGGAAGGGAGAATTCAGGGTCTGAGACTCACTCATGGTCGGGACATGATGACACATCAACAATTTGTGGATGAAACTATGCTTCAAGGTGCACCCACTGTTAAGGAAGCCAAAGCATTCAAACAGATTCTGAGTGAGTTTTCTAGGGCAGCAGACACTGAGGTAAGTCTTGCTAAATCAAAGATCTTCTTTTTCAATACAGATATTTCAATTCAAAGAAATCTTTCCATAATTTTGGGCTTTCAAAGGGAGACACTGCTTGTGAAGTATGTGGGAGTTCCTCTCACTGGCAAACCACTTTACAAGGATATCTGGGAGCCTATTCTTAATAAGCTAAAATATAAGATCAGCAAACAGACAAACATAGCACTAAATCTAGTAGGGAGACTAGTTCTCACTATGGCTATCCTACAAAGTATCCCTATCTTTATGTTATCTTCCATTTCAGCACCAGCCGGTGTAATGGTCAATATAAGAAACATGTAGAGAGACTTTATCTAGGGGAAAGGTGAAGAAAATAAGAAATGGGCCCTTATGGCATGGGATAGAGTATGCAAATCTAAGTCCCATGGAGGCTTGGGTCTTCATGACCCAGGAATTCTAAATAGAGTTCTTGGTGCCAAAATCTGGTGGAGATGGCTGAAATAAATTTAGGCCCCTTGGGAAAAACTCTAGAAGCACAAATATGTTGGCGAATGGCAGGAGGAAAATCTAATCAGAATGACAAGATAGGTAAAAGGTTCTGCTATTTGGAATAGGGCATGGGAGAATAGGGCCTTAGCCAAAAACCATAGTTTCTAGGAGATAAAAAATGGGAACCTAGCTTGGTTCTGGGAGGACAATTGGCAGCAGGAGGACAATCTCCGTAGTGAAGAATTCGCAGACATTCATACCGATACCATCAACAAAGGACTAAGGTGGGTAAGTGACTACTAGGACCAAGCAAGGAATGATAAGAAATGGAGAAATTGGAAACTTCCAGATTATAGTGGAATGGGCATGTTGCATACTCAAGCTACAACCCTTCAAGGTCTTTTAGACAAGAGACAAATCTTGCACTCAAACTTGAACGATCAACTAAGATGGGGAAAGAACAAGACAGGTCTCTTCAACCTTAAGGAAGCCAAAAGAATAGATGCAGGGCTAAACCTTCCAAACATTGATAAGATGTGGAAAGAAATCTGGGAAAATCCTCATTGGATGAAAGTAAAACTGTTCAAGTGGTTGGTTCAATAGGGCAAGATTCTGACATGGGATAACCTAAGAAAAAGAGGCTTTGTTGGCCCCTCAAGATGTCATTTATGCAGAAAACAAGAAGAAACTACAAATCATCTAGTGAATAGATGCACTTCCACCACAATACTTTGGAATTGCGCTGGAGAAGTCTTTGAGTAGACAGACAAGGATGTTAATGATATCACTACTACGTTGAAGAATTGGTGGAAAGTTTTTTTAGACAATGAGATCATTAACCCCACCTAGATGATGACCCCAGGATTCATAATCTGGAATGTATGGAAGGAGTGCAACAAAAGGATTTTCAAGGAGAAAATGGGTCCGGTGAGCAGCATCCTAAAACTAATCCTTAAACAACTTAAAAAGACTATTCATATCATGGGAGGTGCAACTACTCGCAAACCCATAGGTCAAAGAGAGGCCAGAATTTTGGAGAAGTAAGAGCTCAAGGTTCATCCCCCTCAGGGTTCTATGCAGATTAACAAGAAGACCTCAGCAGACAAGTCTTCTTGGCAACCCCCTTCTCCTGGCTTTTTAAAATACAACATAGACGAGGTTTCAAAAGGGAATTCGGGAGAAGCTGGTTATGGAGGGATATTGAGAGAGGAAGAAGGAAACATTCAAGTCATCTTCCACAGTTATCTAGCAGAAGCAACCAACAATATGGCTGAGCTCATGGGGATGGAATCATGCCTGGAAATACTGCTCAAGCACAACATTCACAATGTCATCATTGAAGCTTACTCAGAATTAGTCATCAACTCAGTGAACATTGGTGGCTTCTGCAAGTCTACCAAAGAATCCAAGTTTACCTATGAAGGTTGAGAACTCTTAGGTTGGTTCATGTTCACAGGGAAGCCAACAAAGTTGCAGACTGGCTTGCAAATGAGGGAGTACGAAACAAGCATACCGACTTGTGTTGCTGTTGGGCAGATATTACGGATGACAGGTTGAAGGAGGGATGCTCATCTAGGGCCACAAGTGACTGACAACAGCATCAGGAAAAATCAAGAGACAGAATTTTGAAAGCAGAGCCACACGAAAGGGGTCTCATCATTCTGGATTCATTATGAAATGTTATGACATATGTGAGGTCCTTTTTAGAATGTAGGTCTATGTCGATCTCATTAACCCAGGAAACAACAAACCAACAGTCTCAAAGGGATGGCTGGAAGGAGGGATCTTGATCTTCCTTTTGCCCCTGCGCAGGAATCCAAACTTTCTCGGCAGGCGCAAAACCCCCGTTTGTTTTCCGGTGATCGCTTTACTACCCTCTGGGCGGTTTCCAGTTTATCACAAGCTCTTTAGGTCAGAAGCAGTTTTTCACAATAGGAGCGATTCCACTCACCACACGACACGTGGCTGTGGGTGGGGAGGAAATACCGCCCTCATTGCACGCTAACTATCGGAGCTTTTAGTCTGTGCAATATGATCCCGAACTGTTGGATCAAGCGAGGGCATTCAACGGCCAGGGTTGAACGTGCATGTTGGTGGGACCAATACAACGGTTATGTTTCAAGCTGTTTTCATAACCTCATGAGAATCGCGTCGAAATGGTGGATTTCGGGCCACTGGTTATGCCAAAAATGGACTCGATAGATTATAAATTATGGTTTATAGGATGCATCAGGTCTGATGTGTTGGTTAAAAGGTGAGCATGTTAGCCACCCAATATGTTTTTCATCCACTAGATCTTTAGCTCAAGTTCCAATCGTAAGTTTTGGACTGTTGGTTTGTTTTGACCTTGTCCCTGGGTTCATTTTGTCATCTAGCGACCGAGGATTGGAGTGGGCCTGTCCTTTTGGTGTGCACCACCGTTGAGGTTGCTGATTGTACACTATTTCTCTTTTTAATTGAATAAGAAGGATCCACTCTTGCCTTAGCAAAAAAATAATATTTATATATCTTAATATTTCATCATAAAGATGTGGACAAGAGCACAATGTATGCATTCTATATGGTGAATATAGTTTTTAAAATTTAGATTTTTTAACCTTTCATTACACATATTTAACATTTATATATCTTAATATTTCATCATAAAAAAGTGGACAAGAGCACAATGTATGCATTCTATATGGTGAATATAGCTTTTAGCATTTATATTTTTAAACCTTTCATCATACAAAAGTAGACAAGAGCACAATGTATACATTCTGCATGGTGGATATAGTTTGTCTTATGCATTTAGGTAGTGGATATGATTACTAGGTTGTGATATTGTCTTTGTTTTGTAAATTTATTTTACATTCTTACAGAATTTTATGGACAAAAATACCAATTAATTTATATAATGTTGCATATAAAATGATCACAAATACCAATTAATTTATATAATGTTGCATGTACAATTATCACAATACCAATTAATTTATATAATGTTGCATGTACAATTATCATGAATGAATTAGTACATCGTATAAAAATATTGAAAATAGTTGTGCCATAATCAATTTCTATTTTATTTATGTTTAATCACTGAGGGACAGTAAAAGAAAATCCAGAAAGACATTAAAACTGCTATTGGATATTGTTTGTATGGTAAATATAGCGGTGTGTCTTACATGTGCAAGAATTATTGCATGTACAATTCATCGATGATTTTATTTGAAAATGGCAAATAATGAACGCCAGCCTTCTCATGTTGGAAACTTTATCATTACTGCTATGTAATTCAGATGAACATTAAGTACAATTTTGATTTGAATCAAATCAGTTAGCCAGACCAATCTTCTTACAAGCTTTTTGTATCTATGAGAACTTGTGGAGGAAGGCAAATTGTTACTGCCATGTTCTCTACCCACAAGTATTAAGTACAATTTTGATTTCAATCAAATCAGTTACAAGCCAGACAAGCTTTTTGTATCTATGAGAACCTGTGGAGGAAAGCAAATTGTTACTGCCATGTTCTCTACCCACAAGTATTAAGTACAATTTTGATTTCAATCAAATCAGTTACAAGCCAGACAAGCTTTTTGTATCTATGAGAACCTGTGGAGGAAGGCAAATTGTTACTGCCATGTTATCTACCCACAAGTACTGTTCTCCTTCCTAGTAAGAATTTGAGAACAATCTGAAAACATTTATTCAACTTTGTGAATCATTAAACTATGATTGGAAATCACATTTCTGCTATCATGTGCGTTTTTTGACTGGTCTCAAAATTCAACCACGGGTGCCCTGTAACAAATCAGGCCATCCCATCCATTAATATAATATAAAAAAGAAAAGAGGTTAATTCATCATATGTGCTAAAATGAGATAACAATTATGGTAGTGTTACTAACTCAAGACTTGTGTAGCATTCAAGCGGTGTTGTGGATCTTTAACGAGCATGCGTGAGATGAGGTCTTTGGCCAGCACGAAGATTTTGTCCCATACACCATTTTTGAGATCAACATCTTCTTTCAAAATCTTACATTTGAGTTCCAAGAAGTTGTCACCATGGAATGGGAATGTACCACTCAGCATGGCATACAACAACACTCCAGCGCTCCAAATATCCACGCTCTCTGTATATCCTTGTCCATTCATAATTTCGGGAGCCACGTAGGCAGGGGTTCCCATTTTATCATATAGAAGTTTACCTCCTGCAATTTCGCAATATTTGTCAACCAATTTATCCACCTATGATAATTATTTAAGAGAAAGAATAAATCTGAATGATCAAATTTACAGTACTCTTCTTTTCAAAATTACAAAATATATTTTAAAATAACTACCCAAAATTTAAACTCTATCGCATTAAGTCTGAAATTAAAAATATGATCATACCTTTTGGAAAGAGTGTAGCAAGACCGAAGTCACCCAACTTGACGACTGGATGCGTGAGGCTTCCTGTCAAGAATATGTTTTCGGGTTTGATATCTCTATGAACAACACCCTTTGCATGGCAATACAAAATGCTCTCCATCATCTGCTTGAATATCATGGCAGCTTCCAATTCATCATCAGGCTTGTAACGGCTGCCTCTCTGCATAACCGTTTGGAACAGATCTCCTAGGCTGCACAGCTCCAAAACTAGATGTATATTCTGCGAATCCTCATAAACCGCATGAAGTTTCACAGTGCTCTCGTAACTGGAGACCCTGCACATGACGTCTATTTCATTGAGGATCATATTGAGCCGTGTCTTATTTTTGTTGAGGGATTTGCAACAGAAAGCAATGCGTGTGGCCCTGTGGAAACATATATTAATTTTATAATGGGGAACCACGCTCAAGTCCACATTGTTGAATTCGTAGTGGTCGTGAATTGAGCAATTATTAATTATGGGCATCAATACTGATCTCCCTCCCCTATGATAACAACTCTGCAACCACTTTTCCACTTTGCTTTGCTCCATCTTGATCGAAGACATGAACCTATTTATGGATGAGATGAAGCGACCACCCTTTAAGTTGGTAGTGTATTATTCTACCTCGTCCTCCTGTGGGATATCGACTATGATGGACAAGGCTGCTCTTGTGGGTTCCAACATTTTGCCAACAACAACAATATCAGATGGATAGATTGGTAACGTGCCTGCAATTGACTGATTGATGGCAACAACAAAAACAATATCAGCTGTATAGATTGGTAACGTGCTTGCCTTTGCCTTTGCATTCAGTGAATGGAAACAACAACAATCGTAGCTATAAGAAATTTCTTTTCAGTGAATCTGATGATAGATGATGGAAACAACAACAACCGTAGCTATAAGCAATTTTTTTTCAATTTTCATTCAATCAATCTGATAGATGGCAACGACAACAATTACAGCTATAAATATTTTTTTCCTCTTTGAACTCGAGTTCAAAACAACTAGACCACTGTCACTTCATTTGAGTTTAAAAATAAAACTTTTACTTTCCTTTTCTATTTTTATATTATGAAATACTTCAAATATAAACCTCTCATAAAATAGAAACCTCTCACTTCAGTTGGCTCTTAAAATAGAGAACGATGTGGAAGTAAACATGTAAATGATTTTTTCTTTTATAAACTTTTTCTTTCCTTTTCTTATTTTTAAGATCCAAATATTTCTGATCACTAACTTGTCTTGAAAATCGACGGACCAGTAATTAAGTTAATAATATGTTTCAACTTTTTAAACATAGTTTGTTTGTTTCTATTATTTCAGAAGAGTGTGTAAATACTCATGTTAACAAAGAGAATCCATAGTATGGACAAGTAATTAAGTTAATATGTTTCCCATTTGATCCCATTTGTCAAATTCTGCTTCAACTCAAAAATGTCCATTGCATTAGGGGGGTGTGATGCTCCCTCCTATAACCAAGTTACAATGGATGAAAGCTATTACAATCACTCCAAAAGTTTTTCATGCTTAGTATGCTCATAAGTTCAAGGCTAATGCATAAGAGGTTGAAACCAACTAGCAAAAGAACAATCATAGAAGCCCTTGGGGAATGGACAAAGAGCCCCTAGAAGTTGCCTACCAAAAGTAGTGACAACTCCAAAATTTGAAGTCTAGTCTAAGCGCTTTTGGGAATACATTCAATACATAAGAGATCGCACCTTTATAATAAAGCTTCAGGGCATCTAGCTGTAAGAAAAAACACTCACCTAGTGGATTTAACTAAAATGTAAGCCAAAATGCCACTTCAATCTAGAATTTGGAGTGAAGGGCTTCATCACCATCATATTTACTATAATAGAATACCATATGTGATTATTTTAGAATGTCCCATACATCTTCAACTCTATTGGCTTTACTAATATTCTACATATAAATGTTTGTGCTTGACAAGGAGGATGTTATGGTAGGTCTAGTATGGATTAGAGTGTACTCCTTACCTATAGAATTTTGGGATGACGACACATTGGTAGGAACAAGAAATGCTCTCGGGTAATTTGAAAAAATATCTAAGGCTACCAAGCAAACAAGGTACATCTCTTATGCTCACATATGTGTTTACATGAACATCCTAGTACCCGTACTTGAATCCATCAAGTTCACCTACCAAGATGAACTATGGAAACAAACTCTTGACTATGAGAGATTCCTTTAAGTTGTTTCCACTATTATGAAAATTGGAACCTCTAGAAAAATTTCCCATTATTGGTTCAAACGACCATGGCTAACCCACCCAGGACTGAATATCAATATGGATTTTCCAAGCCCGCGGGTTTTCTTAGGCCTAAAGCCCCCCCCATTACCTCCACCCATAAGAAAAACCCTTACCACCAACAACAATTTTAGCCTACAGATACCTCTCCATCAAAACATGAAATTCCTGATTCTATCGGTCCCAATATTCCTTGAGACACCCCTCAAACCACCCTTTCTACCCCCTCTGATCCTCCTCTACAGAAGCCTCCAGCTGGAAATCCCAATCCCTCGAGAAATCTAGTCACCCCCTTCCGTGTAGTCACACACCTTCCAAGATCTGCTAGCACCCCCATCCTGGGCAGTCCACCCCTCAGCAAGGTTTGATTGCATCAGAAGGTTAAAAAACCAAGGCATATCCCTGCCTTAAAACCATCATATCAGTCATAGCATGATCATGGAAATCATTGGACACAATTGGTTACTAGTGTCCCACAATGGCCATGCCCCTGAATGCTTTAACGACATACTGCTTCTTGTTCTAATTTCTTTTGTTGTTGCTTCTAATTCTTGCTGTCAGTTTCAACCAACCAACTGGGCATTTCATGCTTTCCTATACCAAGAACATAATTTCCATTAGATTCAAAATAAATTGGAATAACTTCAAATCATACCTCACTGGTGGTCCGTCAATAAGGTGTACTTGCAATTTTGTTCACTCCTTGTCACAACAAGTCAAACTAGCATCTTTGACCAAATCCTCATGTATAAATCACATGTAACCACATAAACCGAAATCAAAGATCACCTACAATCATCATAGACCAGAATCATAAATCATGTGCATATTAAAAATTAAATAAAATACTAATACTTATCCTTTAATCAATCATTAGCTTCTACCTTTGTCTTTATTATGTACACACACCAGATTGATTTCCACACCTGACAACCACCCAGTTCCTTCAGTTCAACCATGTACACATACACATAGTGTGAATCACACACATATAACCACACATGACATACAATTCCATGCAATACATGGACCTACACCTGGCTTACAACACATACACCTACACCGAGTATAAAACACAACACAATACATACTCCTACATCTGATGTAGAACACAATACATATACGTACATAGAGTACAACACAACAAATACACATGTCACAATACCAAGACTAGACAATGCACATACATTGTATTGCATGCTCACAACGCAATATGTATGACAGGCACACAATACCACATGTACACCAGTACCATATATATAACATGTACACAATACCACTTGTACAATATGTGCACAACATCACATGTAGACAACACCATATTCACAACGTGTACAAATCGCCATATGAACTCCGCACCACCTGTATATTGTGTACACAATACCACCTGTATACAACACCACGTGCATGACATGTACATGAATCCACATGTACACAATGCCACATGCATGACCTAAACACAACACCACATGTACAACATGTACACAACACCACATTCATACAATAGCATATGTACACAGTACCATATGTCCAACATGCACACAACACCATATGTACAGAATATTACATATACAATATGTACATAGCATCATATGTACACAACACTGCATATCCAACATGCACATAGTACGATATGTACACAACACCACATATCTAACATGTACGTAGCACCATCTATACCCAACACTGCATATGTAATATATACACAACACCATATATAGAACTATCATACAACGTAATATGTTAGCTTACCTTGTTATTCCAAGCACATTCCTTATACCTAAACATATATGTGCTATGTCTCAAGGGACTCTAATTTTGTTGACAGATCTCGTAGAAATTTCATCGTAGATCACTTGATAATGCAATATACTAAAGAAAAATACTTGATCTACTTCTACTATCAAAGTTTGAAGAAGCTCAATCAATTTGAGCAAGATCAATTGGAACACATATAATAGAGAAGAATAAATCATACACATGAAACACAGAAGAATACTCAGGGGAAAGCCTCAGTTAAAAACCCTGCTTTCTGTATTATTAATCAAGTGGATATATCTCAGAATTACACAAAGCTTTAGTTCATAAGTTATCCATCTCTCAGTACAATTCCTCACTGCTGCTCATAGACAGAATAGACAAAATATATGCCTTCCTTCAGTCCTCGAAGCCTCCTATTTCCTTGTGCAATTTCTCTTGGGTCCTCCGGCTGTAACCCGTGTAATTCTCACCTCACACAAAACTGATCTCTGAAATAACTACGCAATCCTGAAGGAGATGATTCCTTCTGCATGGATGAGTTTCCTTTATAGGAAAATTCATCCCACTAATAGTACATTGTCCCTTCCTTTAATCTCAACCAGATCTTTCTCTAAACTGACATGCATGAGTTATCTATGAGAGAATATTTAGTTATCTAGAGAACACTAGTTGCATGGATGCATGCATTAACTGACTGAACTCACAATTAGTTCCTCAAACTGTTTGGAACTAATTTAACTAGACTTAACTTAGTTAACTAATATTACCCTTTAAATTCCCTATGAACACATCATTCATATGCTCCTCTGGAATATATTTTACCTTATGTTCAATTTTTGGAAGTCCTCAATGTGCTCCATCATTGAATGCTTTTGTTTGAGATTTATCAGTTGGCTAAAAAAGGTGTTGCTTTTTGTATCCTCATAATGTGTTATCATTTCTTCCATAAAAATTGCCCAAGTGACAATTTGTTTATGAGAGAAAAGCCATCAATACCATAGAAATTGATTTGGTTCCAAATATAAAGTTGCAATACGTACCTTTTGTGTGTTTTGCACATTATGGAGATGGAACAATTGCTCTATCTGTAGTATCCATGTTCCAGGATCCTTGCCATCAAACTTTCTCATATCAATTTTTGGAACATGGTGGATCTTCAATACAACATTAGAGTCTATTAAATCATGATTAACATTTCTTTTGTTCTCATCACGAGTTTCCTTTACTACCCTTTCACCATTAGTGACCTTTTCTTGTAGCAACTTATTCAAATTTATCTTCAATTCTTCCATCTTATCATCCATGCCATTCATCATACTGTCCATGCCATTCATCTTAGCTTCCATGCCATCCATATTAGCTTCCATATTAACTTGCATGCCATTTATATTAGCTTCCATGCCATTCATCTTGGCTTCATTTAGCTTTAGTGAGGATGAAATTTATTGTACTTGGTCTTGTAATTTTGATATGTCATGTTGCATTTATTCCTCTTATTCACGAGTCATGCTAGAGCTTTCAGGCTTCTTACTAGGCGTTTCCATTTTCTTTCTTCAGGTTATTAATTAATGCTAATAATTCTTAACTATTCCTTTTGAATTTCTTCAAACTAATTTTTCAAACCAATCTTATGCAAAATTTAGAAAAACTACACACCTTTTTTTTCACTTTGTAAGAGCTTGATATTGAATCTGTTGTATCTCTGTAACTGCAGATCTCGAATATATGAAATATCATCCTATGGTAGCATATGAGTCCTCTTTCTAACCTCACAAGTCTGATCAAGATTGGATTCTCCAAGAAAGAGTTATACTGAATCTCCCACAATGACCTAATTATAAACTAGTTCAGTAGATAGAACTTGTACGACATGCCATGTGTCACTGTTTCGACTTTAGTACCTGAAACTTATATAAAGAAAACTACAGGTCATACTCTTTCTAAAAATTCTTACAAAATTTCAATCAGATGCTCAAAACCAAAATTTATGATGATTTTTCCTAGGTCATCTGTTTGGAATGTAATTCAAGAGTCTGCAAAAACCATAACTTCCTTAAATCATATCCTTGCCAATACAATGAGACAAGTTATGAAATTTGTACCCGAAGTTTAGAATGATTTTAGCTAAAATGGTTTTTTTTTTGTAGCTTCAGAATTGTCACAGAAAAAAAGTTATAGCGAAAATTCCACGATGACCTGTTTGGAGCAGTGAAACCCTAGAGCCCAAAGCTTTGATACCAAATGTTAGGAAACCATCTCACGAAAAGATATAAAAATAGATCAACGCCTTAGAATTCAGTCTCTTCAAGGGAGAAACCTCCTTTACATTACACAAATTCACAATTCTTGTATGATACAAATGACTAAACCTCCCTTCTATATATAGGAGTCTAAGGGGTCATAATATAATCAAGCCAGCATAACAGTAATAACATAAGGGCACAAAAATAACAATACTGGGTTTCTATGGGGCATACTAATAAAAATATGGGGAAAATAGGGGCACAATAATAACAATAAGGGATACAACAACAATAGTAACGGGGGAATCACTGTATTAAGGGGGCTAACAAAATAAATCATTAGTCGTATTGATATAAATCTCAGAAAGCAATACAACCAAAGCCTTGACGTTGTAGGTCTCCTCTGATGTATCTGGGTTCCAACACCGCTTCCAACATCTCATGGTTAGCCTCAACAATGGGAGTTTAAGGCATCTTCCCTTTAGTTCCAAACCAAACACACTATTCTCCCTTTACACACATGAACTAGAAAGAAAAAATCTTGATCTATCTTGTTGGTTATTCAAGATCCAAAAAAGACTAGTTCAACTTTGAAAAGGAGAAGTTTATATAGTTTTGATGGAGGGAATATGGTTCTTATTATTATGGGAGAGGCCTTATCTCTTGGGTTTGTTCCATCTTAATAGGGGAAAGGAGCTCAAACTGAATTCCTCGACTCTATCCATCCCAACCATTTACCAGACTTCTGTTACAAAGCTTCTATACCTAGAAGCTTTGACTCCATATTTAAAAAATTTGCCAAAAGAGGATCGATGGGAGTGATGAAGAGCTCAATTGCGATGTATGATGCTAGCCCTGGTACCCTAAAAATCAGCGTGAGGAAGGAATTGAGCATTAGTGTCAGTCTTGTAAATAGGGATAATAGGAAGATTCTTGGGAAATGATGTAAACGGGAAATGTTCTGCCCATGAAGAGGGGCATAAGGGCAGTCTCTTTATGATGGGAAAGCATGTAAGTTTCACTATAGAGGTCATCCCATATCGAGGAATGGAGAGTATAGGGACAGTGACAAAATGTTGCATAACAAGGTGGAAGACACTCAGAAGAAGGAGGCAACAGTTAAGGCCAGGTCGGGACCTTGGTTAGAAGAAGCATACCAAGTATCAGCCAACATTCAGGAGAACTTGATGAGATTACAACAGACACAAGAAAAGATCAAGTTAGCCATGGAAGGACCAACTATAAAGTAGCTCGTTGAAGAAGTCAAGCAAGTAGCTACATAGAGTGTTGTCGAGGTAGAAATTGTACAGGTTGAGTTGGGGGCTCTTCACAGCAAAATCATTGCACCAACCGAGTGACTCGAGGGTGATTCATGACCTTTGTGTTGGGGCCCATTGTGATGGGGTCCCCTAGGTCAGTTTTAGGGTTAAAACCCAAGTTTTGATGTAAATTTTGGTAAAAATATGTAAAGTATTTGCAATTTGTGGATTCAAAGTGTGTAGACAGTTAGAATTCAAAATCAGTTTTATCCCCTTGGATATGTAATGTAAATTTAGTTTTGAGGTCCACCCATGGTCCATGGACCATGGGAGTGTATGTAAAAAGGTATAAATAGGTTTTTCTTAGAGAGTCTAAGATAGATAAAGAGGGATGCTTATGTCTATGTCTGAGAAGAAGGATAAGTAAGCAGCAGGTAGATAAAAGAGAAAAGGCTCAGTAACTGAGTGCACAGAGAACTAGAGTAGAGTCCGCAACTGAGTGTGGGGACCCCTGCAGTTGAGTTCGCAGGGCAGTTTTGAGTATATAACCTCATGTTGAAGATCATTAAAGAATATTGTTGAAGAAATTCATGTGTTTTATTTGTTTACTTTTGTTATTTATGTTTGCGATATATGCTCTGATGAAAGAATGTCTTTACAAAATAATGATGCATTGATGTGCGACTCTATTGGATAAGTCTTATTAACTAAATGCAATGCATGTTAAGTATTTACGTGAAGGTTATAATACATTATGTCATGTTTATTGAATACTTAAGTAGATCTGTGCGAACTCGGATATAGGGTTGCTTTATGGTGTGCATAAGTGGATGATTTATCTATTAAGGGTCCACAAAAACCTATTGTAGACCTTTGCAAAGGTGTAAAATCTGTTTAAGGGAAGTTACAGTACCGAGCCTTAGGGGCTTATAGATCTACATGGAGGAATATCCAGGGCAATAAAAGTCATCACACTGATCTCTGGATGTGGAAACTTGGTTCCAACATCCCCCCATAATGCTTCTGGTGAGACCATCAACCTACGCTACATGGGTTGATGCTGAAAGGGCCAGTAGTGTAGGGTTTTTTTTGGTGTAATTTACTTTGAACCTGGGTTAGGACCTACCAAATAAACAAAAATGTTGTTGGATGTTTGCGCATGTCAGACACGATCACTTCTTCCTCAAACTATGTAGGAGATGTGTGATCATCAGCAGTAGACGCTCTGCGAGACTGCACAACTCTATGTTGTGACTCATCGAATGAAATGTTGTGCATCTCTCCTTCAGTATTGTCTCCAAGGATCTCAGTGTCTCCTTGGTTGCTTGGGAATTGCTCCACTTCTGGATCTGGTGAAGTTGGTAAGTCAACCTCCTTATGCTAAGGCATGAGCTTGATGTCTTGCTCTAACTCCTATTGCTCTATATCTATATCCAACTAGTCACGTGCCTATTCAATCTCTTGAGAAAAATCCTTCTCATGTGATTTCTCACCCTATTTGCTTGGTGCCATCTATTCGGATGAGTCGACTACTTGTATGGGTGTAGTTTCATTTGTCTGTACATGTTGCACCCCTTGTTGTACTTGTTCCTACTGCACTTCCTTCTCCTTTCTGCGCAGCTCCTATTCCTTCTAAGGTTGCTCCTTAAACTCAAGCAAATCCTTCCTTGTTTCCTCCATTCTCCATTTTTCTCTCTTCTTTTGTGTGTTCCTCCTATCGTGCTATTGCTTCTTTGCCTCTATGGCTAAATATTCTTTCTGCACAAGTGGATCTACTCGGAACTTGCAGCTTTGTTCTACCTCCATGCTATTGAAAATCTTCCTCTTTCCTTTGTCACGCATCAGTATGTTTACCTCTATTGTTGATGCTACTGCTAATGGTGCTCTCTTGGATGCTGCTTCACGCTGCTTTGATAACCATTTCACAATGATGCCGACCAATTCATTGGGCCTGGAGAAGTTGTAACAATATCTCCATGGGTCCTACTTTGCCTAATGAAGTGCCCCATGGATCGACTAAAACTGTACTCTCGTGTAGTGATCTTCTACAAAACAATGCAGGTCATATGGATTGTAGCTCCTGACGTCGAATGGATATTTCTTGATCGCATCTGATTCGACATCCTCATGCTTGAAATTTTGTATCTCGTACAACCTGATTTGCAACGGAATAGTGGGCCAAGGTGCCTTCCTCTTCCGGTGTAGCCTAGCTAACAATGTTACCGAGATTAGGTATGACACCTATGGCATGATGAGCTTGTCCAAGGAAAACTTCGGTAAAACATGTGGAGGCTTATCCATGATGTACATTCGTATGAAGGTTTTGAACGCTGAGGCATACCAATCTACTATATCGATTAGTGCCTCCATTATTTCCTTCGACATGCAAGGTGCATCCTGCTCAAATATCATCTTGTACACTCAGGTGACAAAATAATCAGACAGTTGTGTGATGACTCCTCTGAAGGTGCACTGAGACAAAATTTTACAATAAGTGTTCACATAGGTCTTCGTCGATGTCCATGCCCACTTCAATTGTAGAAATTTTAAATAATTTAACACATATTCAACAGAGATTATCCTGATCATGTACTATTGCGGAAAACATACACAATACATAAGCTCCTCTACGTTGATCATCAATATAGCAAGCATCAATAACAATAAAACATCAAGAGCATTCACACATTAACACAGTATGTATCCCGGGGAAAGCATCTCGCTAAAAACCCCAACTATCTGTATATTAATGATTTAGTCATGTAACATTACACAACATAATACTTCTCACAAGTATCTCCACCTCTGTTACACACAATACAGCTCAGAT
>APFE030515056.1:0-16676 GCA_000404065.3 Pinus taeda
GCAAAACTTGGCACAAAGGGGATGCAAAAAATATGCAAAAATGGATGCAATAGAGGATGCAAAAGATGGTGAAACAAAATTAGGTGCCAAACTTGATGCAAAACATGGTGCAAAGGATGGTACAAAACTTGGCATAAAACGTGGCGTAAAACTTGGTGTAAAATCTGGTGCAAAACCTATTATAATACCTGGTACTAAACTTGATGTAAGACTTGTTGCAAAACTTGGTGAAAACTTTGCATCAAGTTTTGCACCATATTTGATAAATGGACACAAATAACACCAAAAAAGGTCTCTAGACGCAAAAAAGGAAGCAAAAAGGGATGTTAATCACAGGGTTTTGTTGTAGTGTAAGGAGACATGTTTACTAGTGGCCCAATTGCTAATAAATATTTATTACAATTAGATGAGATATATCTATTCTCGATGTAGAAACTGATTGCAAACAACAATAAATGTTTCCTTACCCATCCATATTTTATTAATGGTGGCATCATGGTGGTTATAAAAATAGGACAATCATTGAAGTCCACAAAGCAAACTTTACCCCTTCTCTGTCCAAACTGTAAGTTAAGGGTTTTCCATTCTAGAGAGTTGATAGAACAATAATATTCTTCAATTTTTTATAATTGTTCTTCATCTAGATAATTGTCATTGGCTCCATTAATGTCCTCACCAAAAATACCATGATTCAATGGTTTATTCTGCTTACATTTCAACTATCTTTTTGTGTAAAAGTAGTATCACAAGGTTCAAGGATAAGATAACGAAATTCAGAGAATGAGCCCTTGAGTGAAACCTGATTTGAGTGAAACCTGATTGTTTGTTTACCACACACATCATTACTGGAAGAGATGTCAAAGAAAATAAAATAAGGGCTGCCCCTATTGAGCTACAATTGAATGCCTTCTTCAATAGCATCATTGAGAAATGAACAACCTAAGCTCTTAGACATATGATATATAGCTCTGTCTTCTCCAACTACCAAATAATAACCCTAAGATTTTATTGTTATCAGAGCTTATACCATCCAAAAAAATAAAAGCTAAGAGATTAATTGATTTGCATGCATTGTCAAAAGAGAAGAACTCAAAATGCTTTAAATTTAATACAATTAAAAAAATGTATAAGAAAGAGCCAGATGAATACTCACATTTAGCATGAACTATGGAAAGATCATCTAGAGAAAAATCCAAAAATGCTTCAAAATATGAATCCAGGCAAAAAATCGGGCAAGTGAAGTTCTATGAATTTGAAAAGTTTATTTTCATTGCACTTGGAATTTATGTGTTAGGATTTCATTAGGTTGGCCAAACCCAAACCCAAACCTAGACCTTCATGTGTTGAACCAAAGTGGTTTGTTTCGATCTTGCAGTGTCTAGTCCAAGTGGAAAATTCCTTTCCCTTACATAATGTGAAAATGCATAATTCCTCTCCCTTCCATAATGTGAAAATGCATGTCTGTGAGTGGAATGAATGGTGGGAAATGCTTACCAAGAAAAATGAAGATTTTTGTTCCATCTTTATTTCTATTATTATCCGCTTTTTGGAATAAAGGGAAAGAATTATAAAAAAATATTTTTAATTAAAAGGATAATTATTTATTTGCGCATATGATTTAGTCTTTTTTTTTTTTTTATTGTTAGTTTTAGTATTTTTTTATTCTAAAACAATATTTTGTTGTTTTTATAAAAATCCATTTTCGTTCCCATTTTATTTCTATATTATCTGCTTTTTGGAAGCACAATACGTGGTCAAAAGAATTTAAAAAAATATTTTAAATAAAAATTAATTATTTCTTATGATTTAGTTTTTTTTTAATTTTGTTAGTTTTAAGTATTTTTTTTTTCTAAAAATTATATTCGTTTTATAAAAATGGATTTTAAATATTCCATTCATGCTAGTTTTTGATTTTATGACAAAATTTAAATAATATATAAATATAACTTAATGCCATGTGTTGTGTCGTTGAGATGGGTATTATATAGCTTTTCCTTGTTAAGTTATAGAATGTGCTTGGGTTTTCTTAATGCAATAAAATTCATTATGCTCTTCATTTTATCTTGAGATGTTCAACTTGCACCTAATAAAACAAGAAAGTTAAAACGAGTTTTCCATTTTCCTTTGAACATCTTTGACCCCATTAATCTTGGTCTTAATAGATTAGTTGTCTTATGGTGGCCTTGAGTGGTCACTCCCATTAGTTGCATGCTTTTTATTGACATTTCTTAGGCTTGATAACATGTTATTTAATTTATGAAAAAATGTTATTGTCCATATTATTGTTAAATATTAATATTAAATATGTTAAATATTAATATATTTAAATATTAATGTCAAATATTTTGCTATAAATTGTACACTCAAATTAAAGATTTAACATATTATTCATCAACTTTGGATTGGGCGAAGATGAATTCTAGTATATTACCAAGTGTATGTTTTTTTTTCAATTGGAGTTTTTACTTTCATGATTAATTTGGTTGTAGTTTTTACTTCTACGATTAATTTATTCTAAGTTCTCTAGGTAGTCATTAATGATCTATTCGGTGCTATGTGAGAATTTTACTTTTCAACAAATCTGAAGTCTCTATTTTGCATTGGGATCTAGTGACCTTGTTGAAAAACCCTAGCAAACATCTTTGAAACCATCTACTAGCACAAGTTGAACTTGAGATTTCCCAAAAACTGAAAGGAACAAATAAGGGTTGCTTTGCCAATCCACTCATAACCTAATCCACTTTGGTGATGAAGGGAAACCAACTATAAGATATCAAACACCTTCCCTCATGCACAGTATGCATAGAGGCTCTACCCCTGTAAAGGTTTGAACATGTGTTGTTTACATTGTAGTGCCCATAGTTGTACTATTTATACTTTACTCTTGTCTCTTTGGGAGGAATAGATCACTTAGGTATCATTTTAGGATTTATTGATTTATGCAATAATTATTTTAGTCATTATTGACTTAGGTTGGAAATTCCATAGCGTTTTTTTTCCAATAAGAAAAAAATATCATTTGTGCATTAATATTAATGCAAAGGTGTAATTTAGACCATTCAACATATATTAAATATGCTTCACATGTATGACATGGTAGTATAATATGTTCAACATCTAATGTTCAGTAAATATCGAAATCTCCATAGGATTCAAACAATTTCATGAGAGTCTAGTACCGCTATGTTCCTAATGTACATTCAAACTATATAAGCAACTTGATATCCACGTTAAAACTAGTATCCAAAATTCAAGAGATATGACCCTAATAATCAAAAGTGTAGATCTGCATGAAAAGTTAATACTTCAACTCGGGTTCAATCATTATCATAAGAGTGTCACAACAATTGTGGAGAATTTCATAACTTAAAATGCAAATAGCTAACATGAAAATTAGAATGGTCAAAATAATGGAATAAGAAATAAGACTAACAATTCCATAAATGACTTTAATAAAAATTGTTATCATTGTTGTGTATTGCAGGCGCTAGGAGAGGCCATGGAAACAAATGAATTTATTTCCAATGAAGGCACACAACATGATTTAGGGCATCAGGTACTTAAACATTACATTAATTTATGAAATATAATAAAATGAAATTTAGTTTCCCATCCTTGTTTTCCTAAACCTAGTAGCTTATATAGTTTGTTATTCAAACTTGAAAAAAAATAATGCATGTCGTTGATTATTTTAGGTGGAAAATGTGTTTGCAACAAATGCAAAGTTGAACCCTTTTATTGTAAAACAACCAAAATATGTACACAAGGGTGGACCCTATACTATTAAAGCACATCGCATGAGAAAGTGGGTGGAAGAAGATATTACAATTGAGTCTGCAAATACAATAGAAATTGGTGGCAATGAACAAGAGGATAGTCATGATGATAATACATGGAATGAATACTTTGATACAATTGTTATACTTTGTGGGTGTTATAAATAAGTTCAAATATAAATTAATGGACAATATAAGTACATTATATAGTGTAAGCTCTAACCTTGGAAAAAATAATGCATGTATCAATTACTTTAAGTTGGAAATGGAATCAGAACAAATGAGGAGTTTAATCATTTTGATAGACCAATACAAATACCTACATATGGATGTCGCCTAAGCCATACAATTAAATCACGCAAAAAGAAATGGGTGGAAGAGGATATGAAAATGGATTTTGTAAATGCAATAGAAAATCAACACAATGAACACGAGGTTTGTCATGATGATACTACATGCATGGATGAATACTTTGAGACAATTGTTGTTGTTGGATGTTTCTAGGGTAGAAAATCTAATAATATGAAATTGATGTGGCTTGTTTTTAAAATAGTTTGTTCAAAAATAATATTTTTAATTTATTATATATATATATATAGATATAGATATATATAATATCTATATATATATATATATATATATATATATATATATATATATTTATATAGTATATATATATATATATTTATATATTATATATATATATATATATATATATATATATATATATATAATATATATGTATTATATTATATAATAGTATTGTTTTGTTGAGTAATTTATTGCATATATCTTTGAAATGGATCCATGTTTTATACAATAATTGCTATATAACATTAAATAATGGTTGCATTTAATTATAGGTAAACGATGTTGATGATACACCTAATAATGATCAAGATCCAACTAGACCATAGAGAACTCAACGATATGATCCAATTCATCCTTCAAACCATACTAGGAGAAGAAGAGAAGCATTGAAGAGAGCACTACCACGTGAAAAATTTGAGGAATTGATGAAATTAGCATACACTGATGACATGCCATCCACTGCTCAGAGTAGAGATGTTTATGGAAATGTAATGCATGAAGAAGGATTGAATGAAATTCTCACACGTTTCTTTGGGGATGGAAACAATGATGAGGGTGATGATCCTATGCATAATAATGATGATGTTGATATAAAGGGAAATTACCACCAACATAACTATGATGATATCAACATCAATGAAGCAATTAAGCAAGCAAAAAAGGCAGTCATGTTCAAATCGGGTGCAAGTAGAACATCCAAGCTTTCATTGACATTAATATTATTGGAAATCAAGTCATTATTTGGTTGGTCAGACAAGAGCTTCACTACCTTTCTAAAGTAATTTGAATTATTTTTCTAGTTTTGCACTATCAATTTGTGTCCTCAATTAGAGTATAAGTACTAGCTTCATTTAATTTAATTTGAGGTGCATTTTACATTATGGTATATAAACAACATTATAAATGACGTTTCTAACATGTGGGTTTGAAAAAAAAACTTACAGGGCTCTAAAGGATAAAACATTCCCTGAAGATAATGTGTTGCCATCAACTTGTAGAGAAGCACATCAATTGTTAGTCAAGTTGGGGATTGAATATAAGAAAAGTCATGCATGTAAAAATGATTGCATATTATACAGAGATGAATATAAAGACAATGAAGAATTCCATGTTTGCAAAGCGAAAAGATATCGTACGAATGTACAAGGTACTATAGTTCCAAATAGGGTTTTACGACACATGCCAATTATTCCTAGACTACAACGAATGTTTCGTTGTAATTATTTTGCACAATTGATGGATTGACATGTAAAGAATAGGATTAAAGATGGATTCATGTGAATTCCTGTGGACTCCAAAGAAATGAAACATATAGATGAAAAATGGCCAAGAAAATTCAAAGATGAACCTTGCAGTATTAGGTTAGGACTTGCAATGGATGGAGTGTGCCCTTTCTCACCATCATCCATCATCATCAACTCCATCAAAATCATCGTTATCATCATCATTATGGACATTATTTCCAATTTTTCATAATTATAGATGTTGTAAGAAATATCATCAACCCAGAAAATGTGATCAGTGCTAGAAAAGGGTTGTTTAGGACACATTGATATACATAAGAGAAATAGAAACTCTATTTTTGAGAGATGATCAATGATGATCATCAGCACCACCGTTATCATCGTCATTGTCATTTTTATCATCCCCATCATCATCATTAATGTAGTTTCTATCATCATTGTCGTAATCGTCATCATGGACATCATCATCATTCATGCCATTATTGTTTTTGATGATGACCTAGATGAAAATGATGATAATGATGATGATGATGACAAGGTTGATGACACCAAAGATAATGCTTATGATTATGACAATGACAACATTTAAAAATTTGGAATATTCACCAAGGTCATTAGCATCGTCATCATCATAATCATTTCCATCATCATCATTGTCATTGTAACCAATATCGTCTTTATCATCATAATCACAATTCATGTCATCGCCATCATCTTCATTTTCATCATTGTCAAGGTTATTGACATTGTCATCAATTCATAATTGTCAATGCCATAAGGAATATCATCAATGAAGAAAATATGGTGAGTGTCGGAAAAGGGATGAAAAAGCGAACACAAAAATGGGGGCAACAATAGAAGTAAAATTGGATGAAGAGTGGATGCAACATAACTAGATGCACAACAACATGAAAAAACTGACACAAAAGTGGATGCAAAAGCAGATGCAGTTGTCAATGCAAACTTGGATGCAAACATGAACGCAAAAGTGGAAGCAAACATGGGTCCAATGGTAGGTGTAAAACTTGGCACAAATTGTGGTGAAATAAATGTGGATGCAACAACGGACGCAGAAAAGGACACAAACTTAGATGCAAAAAAGAGACAAACATGGATACAAAATAAGATGAAAAAAGGGATGTAAACATGGACACAAACATGGGTGCAATAGTGGACACAAAATTAGATGCAAAAATGGATGAAACAAAAGTGGATGCAATAGGGGATGCAAAAACATACACAATATTCGATGCAAACTTGAACACAAAAGAGGGTGCAAATGTGGATGCAAAAGTGGAAGAAAATGTGGTTGCAATGGTAGGTGCAAGATATGGTGCACAAAAGTGGATGTAACAATAGACAAAAAAATATGCAAAATAAGATGCAAAAAGGGATGTAAAAGTGGAAGCAAACATTGATGCAACAGGCGAAACAAAATTGGATGCAAAAAATGGATACAATGGAAGTAGATGCAAAGGTAGATACAAAACGAGATGCAAAAGCCAATGCAAAAACCTGACACAAAAGTGGATGCAAAAAGACATGCAATATTTGATGCAAAAGAGGATGTGAACATGGATGCAAAATTGGAAGCAAACGTGGGTACAACAGTAAGTGAAAAACATGGTGCAAATTGTGGCACAAAAAAAGTGGATGTAATGATAGATGAAAAAAGAGAATCAAACTATGATGCAAATGAAGATGTAAAAATGGATGCAAAAAGTGGACTTTAAAATGGGTACAACAGTGGATGCAAAATTGTATGCAAAAGTGGATGCAATAGAGGTTGATGCAAAAGTATATGCAAAACGAGACACAAAACCCGATGCAAATCCTGATCGAAAATTGGATTCAAAAATGGATGCAAAAATAGATCTAAAATTTGATGAAAACCTAGATGCAAATGAGGATGCAAAAATATAATCAAAAGTGGGTGCAAAAGGAGGTGCCAAAATAGGCGCCAATTGTGGCACAAAAATATTAGATGCAATAGTGGGCACAATAATAGATGCAAAAGAGGATGTAAATATGGATGCAAAACAAGATGGAAAAGTGGATGCAACAAAATTAGATGCAAAATTATATGCAAAACTAGACACACAACTCAATGTAAAACTTGGCACAAAAGGGATGCAAAAAATGATTTAAAAAAGGATGTAAAAAAGGGTGCAAAATTCGATGCAAAAATTCATGCAAGTGTAGGTGCAAAAAGTGGATGCAAATGAGGATGAAAAAGTATGTCAAACAAAATTAGGTGCCAAACTTGATGCAAAACCTGGAACAAAACCTAGTGCAAAGGATGACACAAAAATTGGCATAAAATTTGGTGCAAAACCTATTGCAATACTTGGTGCTAAACTTGGTGTAAGATTTGGTGCAAAACTCGATGCAAATTTTGTGTCAAGTTTTGCACCATATTTGATAAATGGATGCAAATAGCACCAAAAATGGGCTCTAGATTCATAAAAGGAAGTAAAAAGGGACGCTAATCACAGGGATTTGTTGTAGTGCTTGCACTAGAAAAAAATGATACAAAATTAGATGCTATGATGAAATTACAATTTCATTAAGAAGAAGAAGTTCAAGGATAGAGACTAGGATTTGTTTTTTAGCTCCATATTTAAATACTTTAGGGTGAGACCTTATTGGATTGATTGTCTATGACAATGGAGCCATCAAACTCCAAACTATAGATGGGGAAAAAAATCTCCTAATGGCCAATGGACACAAGCTTGTGTTATATTGTCAAAGATTATCTAAAGAATCCTTCCTACGGAAACTTACAAGACGATGGTCCAATAGTGATTTGGAGTCTGTTCAGAAACAAAATAGTCATGTAGGATAATTCTCTTTTATTCCAAAAGAAAAATTAATCTATATATAATCCAAGATATGAAATCCCCAAGGGTAATACATGCACACATGTTGTGCGAAAACCAACTTTGGCTAGCACAACATCCATGAAAAGAGAAAGATAAGAGAGCTTCATAGCTTTGTGATGGTTATGTGAGGATCATTATCCAATAAAAATGATTTGTAAACATGTAGGAAATAGCATTGATGTTTATCAATAGTTGTTGCAATTTCTATTATTTCAACTCCTATTGTTGTAACTCATGTTACTACAACCACCATTGCTACAACTCCTATTATTGAAAAATCTATTTCTATAGCTTCGGTTGTTGTAATTACCATTTCTACAATTCTTCCAACTTAAACTTCTACTTCCACTACTGCAATTTCCATTGTTACAACTCATTTTTCTATAACTCCTATTTTTGTACCTTATACTACTACAAGTACTCTTATTTATATTGGAATTAGATCAGTACTAAGGGTGGGGGGTGAATCAGTAGTGAAAAGGTTTATAGAAATCTGAAATATTTTTTCAAAATGTGAAAAGATGAATAACCTAACACAAAAAAATAGATCTAAATATATAAATTCAACATAAAATAAACACATAAACACCATAAAAACAATCATAACAATCATGTGAAAGGAGAAAATAATATCTAGTGGAAACCCTCAAGGGGAAGAAAATCACCCTTTTTTTGCTACACTACTATGATTCTTTTATTAATTCTGTAAATCTCTTTTAAATATTTTACCATTCCACTACCAACAGGAGCCACTACCCTTACAACAATTTGTTAGCCACCACCAGTAGGATGTCGTAATTCCCTATCAACCATTTTTTGGCCACTACTCTGAACTTAGAAAACGATCATTTCCCAGAGGCCCAAACCTAGTCAAACTCATGGGGCCAATAATTCATTACTTTTCAAACTAGATCCCCTTAGCCTTCTAAGTTCATTAACAACATCTCAATTGACTAAAGAACTCTTTGTAACACAAACCTTAAAAATCCTCTAATGGTGACAATTAGATACCCCAAACGGTAGCAACAATCCTTACAACCATGTAACACACAATCGAGCTCAGCTCAACATAAGAGATCTACAAGCATCTTATACAAGAGGAACAATCATGACAATAGAAAAAAAAATTATTTCAACCTCAACATGCGAAATAAGAAGCTTCCAACCCTGACATAACCACAAGCATACAATACATCAATGATTCAACAACTTGATAGTAACACTTCAATGGTAACCAAACATTTTTCCATCAACATACTCAACCATGCACTCTCTTATTCTCAACATTAATTGCACAATATGACATAATACATCTTTTTCCTTGTGACAAATTAGTTATCGCAAACCCTAGCGCCATATAACATTGAATAAACCCTAATTCATAAGATGTAACAAAATACCTTTGTAACACATCAAGCACTTCTCCCCTGAAGCATACATCAATTCAACTAAAAACATACACATTTGGATACAACAAAACATCTCACTCAACTTATATATAGCCCTCAACTATAATGATAGTAATATATTACAAAACTTATACACTTAGCAACAACATATATTTAAGTGGCACATATTCTGCAGAAATTACATCAACCTTGAAAATACTAATAAGATCACATTGATAACAAAAGACACAAGATTTCTCTACCAAAAATTCCACAGAAAGAACACAATGAATTGAAGCACAATCACACTTGGAAATTTATAGGGCGAACCAAATTAGGAAAAACCCCTCTTGCTTGTATTGAATGAAATGAGTAATCTAATATATTACATGGAATGTACTTCAAGCTTGAAGCTCCCCGCAATATTGCTCAAATCTCTACAAAAATTTCCCAATAATTAGGCAAATAAATCTGCATAGGAGCTCCTATTTCCTAGTGCAATTTCCCCCCTAAAAAAATAGGATTTTCTCCTATTTCCTTGTGCAATTTCCAAGAGAATTTTCTTTGCTTTCTTCCCAAACCTCTACACAAAAACTTGTGTACAATGAATAAATAGATTCGTGCATTCATTTAATATCAATATGAAATTCAAATTTCATGACCTACTAGGGCTTAGTAGCTGCAACTAGTTAAATGAGTGTGAGTTGAGTTAACAAAAAGTCAAACTACTCAGCTAAACTCAAGAAATCAAGTCTATATTTATTCTAGAACTAGAGATCATTTAACTGACCGAAGCTAGAGTTTAAATCCACTAGATAGCTAAATGTTAGCTACTGACATGTACACAACTCACTAAAATCTATCTAACTCAAATTAACTGACAATAAACTAGTGATTTTCCACATTACACATGTTAAGTTAAAACTAGCTCAAGTATATATGAGAATGCATTTGAGTTAGCAGCTTTGACTAAGGCAAAAGTCAATGAATCCATTCCATGATACAATTTCAACACTCGCTCTTAGCGAGGAAGGGCTTCTTGGAAGAACCATGTCCACCTAGATCTATCTTCAACTCTACCAAGTTCTCTGTTACTATAACTACTCCCTCTAAATTAGAAGACTTTTTCTTTCTTCTACATAACCTGTTTTGAAGACCCGTTCTTTCCCACCATTATCTACTTCATAAATCTAGGAGACTCAATTCTCTTTTCATCTCCCTTAACCAATTATTCTACCCTCTTGGCATGAATATTCTCTATACCTGAAGTCTCTGACTAAGTGGAAGCCTCCACTTGCACCTATATATGGTCCTCATCATCATCTTGCTAGTCATCCCAAATGCCAACTAAATTAGACTGAAACTGAGATACTGGTTCAGGCTCCATCTTGAGACCTCTATCCTACTCCCACTGAACCACCACATCTCTGCTCTGAGAACTCTTTGACTTGCTGCTCAAGGCTACACATGCATTAACCTAAAATTTGTAGATGTTCTAAATCTTGACACCAATTTGCATGGAATGTCCTGAAGGTAAATTCTCTTTGTAGTCCTTCCCTTTGTTGAATACTACATCGTACCCTTTGTCTTCAAGGACTGCTACTAAGACACCTATTTTCTTCAATCCTAGAACATACGTTACATTCTTGAGATCAAGAAGGGAACCTGACTCCCTCTTAAAGGTTGTTCTGCTAACTCCTTTGTCCATATATCTGCCATCACCTCGAAGCTCAATATGGAGTTGCATGTCTTTTTCCTCCAAATTGCTGAAGAAATATTTGTTCCCGGTCACGTGGAATGAATCCCTTGAGTCCATGTACCACACATTACCCTGTTTTGAGATTTCCATGCAAGGTATCAAGGAGAAATCCAATTCAAACTAAGAAGAGAGTGCTTCTCCTTATGTTAATGATACAACATGCTTGCTAGATTTCTTGTTTGGACATTTTTTAGAATAATGTCCAAATTCATGACAATGAAAACACTTGATTTTTCTAAGATCCTTTGTTTCCTTACCCCCATTTTGACTAGTCTCGATTTTCACTTGGGCCTTCTAGCCCTTGGATTTCTTCCCTTTTCCAGCTAAAGAAACATTCTCCTCATATTTTGTCCTAGATGCGACTCCATGCCTTATGTTCCTCTTTATATCTTCCTCCACAAGATCTAACCATAGTATCTCCCAACTAGGGAGCTTATCTTTTCCATTCACTACATCTTGGAAACTCTACAAGGATTTGTGAAGCCCAAGAAGAGAGTCTCACAAGATTTGTTGATGGAACTATCTCTCCAATACCTCGAAGTTCATCCCTCACTTAAGTAAACTCAGATAGATATGTAACAACTGGCTCATCCTCACCCATTCAAATGTTCCTCAATTTGTTCTTCAAAGGAAGTTTTCTTGCATCACTACTTCCTTCTAATAGATCAGTAAGGGCCTTCCACATCTAGAATGGTGTTTCCTTCACATGAAAATTTGGAACTATATGGTCTCTAACTCGATGTAAGATCATCCTCCAAGCTTTGGTAGGGTCCTTCTTCCATTGATTTAGTTTTTTCACATCTAATGTAGTAGGTTTAGGAATATCATTCATGATGTATTCCAAAATCCCATTACCATGTAACATAACCTCCATTTTGTCCTTTGATGCAAAAAAATTTGAAGTCCCTTCCAGTGCATGCTCTATCCCCAAACCATAGACTAACATGATTCTTGCACTTGTTGAATTTCTAGACCAGTTGATCTCCTCTTCAATGCGCTTTGAATTTAATCGAGGGACTTGGTTTCTATCTTGTTTTAAACGTTGATGACATGTATAAAATCATTGAAATATTTCAACTGCTAATGAGATCAAACTAATAACAAAAGACAAATGATTTCTATACCAAAAAAAAATGGAAAGAAAAAATGAATAGAAACACAATCACAGATAGATGAATAACACATAGAAATTTATATGGGGAACCCAACTAGGAAAAACCCCTCTTGCTTATATTGAATGAACTGATAAATCTTATATATTACATAGATTTTTCTTCAAGCTTGATGCTCCCTGCAATATTGATCAAATCCCTACAAGACTTTCCTAACACTTAGGCAGATAAAGCCTACTAGGAGCTCTTATTTTCTAGCACAACTATACCCCTAAAAAATAGGAATTTGTCCTATTTCCTTATGCAATTCCCAAGAGAAATTTATCTTCTTACTTCTCAAGCCTCTACATAAAAACCTATATATAATGAATAAATAGATCTATGCCTTCATTCAGTCTCAATAGGAAATTCGAACTGCATGACCTACTAGGGCTAAATTTAGTAGTTGCAACTAGTTAATTGAGGGCCAGTTGAGTTAACAAAATTCAAACTACTCAATGAAATTCAAGAACTCAAGTCTATCTCTATTCTAGAACTAGATATCAGTTAATTGATAGACACTAGAGTTTAACTCCACTAGATAGCTAAATTTTAGCTATTAACTAGTAAAGAACTCACTGCAAGCCATGTAACTCAAATTAACTAACAATAAACTAGTGATAGGCCAGATCACATATTAACTGACAACTAACTCAAGTGTCTATAAGAATGAATTCAAATTAACAACGTTTACTAAGGTACAATTCAAAGAAGCCATTCCTTCCTACAATTTCAACATGTTCATAATGGAAACACTAACAATACAAGATAACCATGATCTCCAAAAACATCTTATCAATACTCTAGCTCAGCCATAAAAACTCACTCTAGAAACTATGACATTCAATCTTCTATTCTTATACTCTGACACACGCATCATAGTAGAAACCTACATCACTCCTTTTTACATTAGAAGACATAATCAATTCAACTAGGGAAACTCTACAAACAAATTGTTAAACCCTCTCAAGAAATACTTAGTATAAAGTTACAAAAAAACACAACAATTACAAGGCTTGAATTTAGCACAAATACATGAAACAACTTTTGTAACTGCATAAGCGTTGTCTTCCCACAATAATACCATTTTTAGGACACAATAGACTACTTCACAACATCAACTCAATCAACTGGCCCTCAAATTAAACTTAGTGCTCAATACATTAGCCTCAACCAATAACCCTCTCATTATCTCAGCCACACAATAGGACTCAAACCCTCACAATAATATAGTAGAAACATAAAATATTATGGACACCTCTCATCAAACCCTTAACATACAACATGTTACATGGAAAAATATGAATGCTTCAACAGAATACAATATATCCATAAAAAACATACATGATAATAAACTTGAGCCCATACAAAACAATCATGTTAGCGACATAATCATGAACTATGCTACAAAACTCCTTTGGACTTGGCTCTATGCATAAAACATCAAAAATGAACTAACACTTTAAATTTGACTCTTGGAGAAGCCATAAAACAACCATCGAACTTTGTCCACACTCTACCACACTAGCTCTAATTTATCGCACTGAAATATGATCTATACACGTAATTCTACTTGGTCCCAAATCCAACACTCTCTTATAGGTGTTTGGAATTATGGCTTGTGTAGTTGTAGTTGGTTTCTATTGGAATTGATTTCAAACTTATAGCATGTGTTGCAGATGTTTAGTCATGATTATGCTTGATTAGTTGTAGTTGGTTGTGTTTCCATTGATGTCAACCTTGTGATACCTTGTGATGATCTAGATGGGGCATTAATATCAACCTTGTGATGTTTTGCATGTTGGCATTGATAGGATGATCAAATTGATGTGGCTTTATGCTTGGATAGGTGTTAGATATGTTTGTGATCCATCTTGATGAGTTTGTTAGACTAGGTATCATGTTCATGACTTGTTATAGAGGTGTTTTGACCTTATGATGATGTTACAAAGGTTCTATAGAGTTGTACAAAGATATTGAAGGTTGTACACATGTGTGAAGAGAGGATTTCAACTAGCTTGGAGGCATTAACATGTTGATCAGTTTGTTAGGGTTGCAGGCATTAAAATTATGACTTAGAGCCTTTATATGAGATTGATATGTGTTTCCGGGAAAACTAGTGTCTATTCAGAGCTGCTAATCCCACTAAGATGGTTAGCTATCTTAGAAACAAACAATTCAAAGTAACTTGTGTTTTCCTTTATGAGAGATAGATGAGAGAGAAGTAGAGAGCACCAACCTCAGTCTTTCACTTGGTTCCTTGCTTGTTTCCTCTCTCCCTTGATAGAGATTTTGCCACTCCTTTCTCACTTATCCTACTTCAAATAACACCTGTAGAGTCAAAGCAGCAAAATACCATCAAACCATAAAGATCTATAACCATAAACAATGTAGAATCAGATTACATTAACCATACAAATGCATACACAAATACAAGATTCAGAAATATACAAGTATATATAGGAAAACTCAAATAGCTTTATTGATAGAGGTAGTAGAAGAGAGGATTACAACCCAGCTGTCTGATCCAGCACATCCTCCCATCATGAAAGCACTCTTCACCTCATGAAAATCTAGATCACCCAACAATACAATTCTTCACAGAGAAACCAACAACACTTCCTTACAAAATACAAAATTTTAGCCTCTGGATCTCTAGGATGAGGGATCCATTTATAGATATTTGCAGGGAGGTAAGTTAGCTTCTGGGATTTTGATTAGTGTCATTTCACTGATAGTTCTTGGTTCCACTTGGAGATTTCATGATTTCTTACTCATCCCTGGGCGAGTTGAGAGAGGCAAGTGTCATATGAGCAGTTTCCAGAAGATTCTTTGAGTTTCCACCTAGCAAACTATCTATGCCATTTGTCTGCTCTCACTCAGCACACCCTACAGAAGGGATTTTCAGTATGCATCACACCCTCTGTGTGTAACAGGGGAGATGCATCACACCCTTAGCATGGAGTAGTTTGTATGGTCTAGTTTTTCAGGGAGAACTTCTGGGAAATGATGTAATCAGTTAACCTTGATCCTCTAGGATATGAAACAACACTTTTACGGGTTTAGAAGCCCTTGGTTATTTCGTGTGGGTTGCGTGTATGTTTGTGCCCCTAAAGTCGAGGTCCGTAATCTTCGATGTAGTGAAATGCTTTACATAGAGAATCTGAGGTTTTTTTGAAACTGGAAGGTGACCTATAATAAGAATACAATACACTACATTATCATTACATAAATATTTCATATCTAGCTGAGGGCAGGCATTCCCATGCTCGCCTTTAATAAATTCCGTTTCATGTTAGGATCACCCGACAACTCTGTGTGGCAGATGATGATCTATGTAGAGCCATCATCCTAAGCTTGGATGGATTATTCTGTGCAGCCTATGGATAATGATGTCTTTTATTTCCCTGATATACAAGTCTGATGGATGAAACTAGATCCGAGGTCCTTTAAAGACTCATTCAATCTTGCCCGAAAGTTCCAGTCAATCCATGTGAAAGATTTCTATATCAACATGGAAGACATCACCTGATACCAGCCAATGGATGTAAGCTATTACAGGCGCGAGAGGAACACTGAATAAGATAAGACCTCAAGGTACTATAGTACAATTCACGTGGTGTGAATACATGAGTCAATGTCAAACACCATGCAAAATGTTTTGGTCAAAGGCCATTGATGTAAACCTGCCGCTAGAAGTGAGAAACTTGCCATTGAGGCATGCAAGCTTCAAAGTACTGAAAGGGTTGTTCCTAAGTCAACTTCTTGGATAATGAGCTGATGTCGAAAAGAAATGACCCATCATCGGAGGGCCTTAATGAATCCCACATCTATGACATGGGAACAAATAAAATGATTTTGTGGAGGTGAAAGCGATCTAATGAT
>APFE030515059.1:0-14633 GCA_000404065.3 Pinus taeda
TGTTTCATTTGGTCTAGCTATCATCTGGAATATTTCGTCCTTCAGTTCTCTAGACCTGCAATAGTCCTGATGTTTTTTTAGAAAATATTCTTTCATTTGATCCCAGTTATATATAACCCTGCCAATTAATCCCATAAACCATCTTAAAGCAGCCCCTTTTAGTGTAGAGGGAAATAGTTTCAGTTTCTGGGGGTTGGTGGTGTAATCATATCCCCTACACAGTACATCGAATTCAAATAAAAATGCATCCGGGTCTTCTGATGTAAGACTGTGGAATGTAGGGATATGTTGAAGAGGGATTGCTTTCATAGGCACATTCGTTGCAGAATCCACTATGGGGTATTGTAATGTAGAGGTTTGGGTGTTTGGCTGGTTTTGAGCCATTTGATCAAATATATGCCAATAACCTTTTGGGATATCTAGGAGGGTAATCCTAGGTTGAGAGGGAATGGCTTTAACAGAAATAGTTTTAACAACACTTCCTCTATCTAGGATAATGAGAGTGCCTAATGTCTAAGGAGATTGAGTTTCTTCAAAGATGATTTTTGTAGCACTTCCCTTGTTTGGGTTGTTCAATGGCTGAGTTGTCTTAAGAGGAGATCTCGGTTCCTCGGTTTCCCCTGTCTCTCCTCCTCCTTCACAAAGATTACTGAAATTCCCTTCCTGCAATAGTTCTGGAGTAGAATTTTCAATTTCTTGAAAATCCTGCTCTTCAGTTTGACTATGCACCTCAGAAGAGGCTATAGATGGTGATCCTGTGGCCTGAAGGGAACTAGTAGGCTGTTTAGAAATAACTTTCCTCGGTCCTATTGGGGGCTGAGATTTTGCTTTCTTGTAGATTTGTTCTATGAAGGTTGGTCGGCCAAGGTTCACCGGCCCTTTAGCTTTTTCTGGCTTGGGTAGAGGTTTGGAAATTTTTTCTGGCTTTTTCTGCTTAGTCATGCACACAAATTAACTACTAAATTCTACTCAAACAAAACAACAACAAATTTGTAGGAAATCGGATAGAGGAGCAGGGCTTTCACATGCTCCATACATAGGTTCTTACCTTTTGTTTTCAAAACCCAATTCTTCCCTAGCAGGTTCATAAACTACTCTGAAAAAATAGAACAAATGGCTACACTCTTTCCCCGACAACGGCGCCAAAATGTGGAGCTATAAAAGGGTCTCTTTCACCTCTAATTACCTCACATTAATATGTCAATCCGGGAATGTTTTGTTATTTCAAAGAGTGTCTCAGTCTGAGGCTATCATTTGTTAGAGTAATGCTAGTAGCATAGTGTTTGAAAATACAAGAGTAAATGGGTGCTTGTTTACAGCTAACTACTTCAAAAGGTTAAACCACACATTCAGAAAACTAGGCAATTTATCAGTCAAGGTTTCGGTAGCAATAACCCATCCCTTTGGAAACTGGTGGAAAAGGAAACCAGAGAACAGATCATGGATCTGGGAGCTGGATAGTAGATGTCAATGCTCACTACAGCCTCAGATCGTTCTTCATACCAAAATAACAAATGACAAGAAATGGAACGACAAATAAGAAATGGAACAACAATTAAGAAATAGAACAGTAGTAATGGAACAACAATTACGAAATAGAACAACAAATCTGAAATGGAACGACAAACCTGAAATGGGATAGCAAACCTAAAATGGAACAACAAATCTGAAATGGAACAACAAATCTAAAATGGAACAACAGTTAAGAAATAGAACAACAACTAAGTCTAACAAGCAGTGACACCTTAGTCTCTTAGATCAAATGGACTAATCATAATCTACAGGAATCAACCGGAAATCCTTCACTCTTAAGGCAGATTAAATAACACACACAAATGGAACAGAACTGATTACTGATGAATTATAGAGCAGCGCTTGAAAACTATATATACACACAACACACTTAAATAGTAATCTGATCCAAGTATCACCTCAGTTAGAAAGAGTACGACTGCATTTCAAAATAGAACAACATTGTTTATAGATCCAACAATCGAAAAGAACATAACTTCGAAGATGAATTCCATAATGTTAATGAACAAGTTCACAACACAAAGGCTCTGTAATGGAACAACAATGGTATTCTGTAAAGACTAGCAGTATTATATCAACACCTAAAAGAACAATGATATGATGGAGAGTCAATACAATAATTCTATCTTTAGAAACCTTTATAAATTAAACATAATAGAGCATGTGATGTAAACTTACAAAACACATCAGATTACCAAATAACATCGATAAGAAAACCACGCAAAAACCAAATGTAATGGTACAAGAGCAAGTGTCCTCCAGGGTCGGGCCCTTAGCCTCCAGGGGTACACCGCTTGAAGTTATTCTAGACTCAAAGATGAAATAATAAGCAAGTTTGTATTAATGCACAAAGTGAAACTACAATAGATCATATCTTAACAAGACACGATGATCAAAGTTTTGATCTTAAAGGAAATTACATAAAACACAACAACATCCCCCCCTCTCGAGCTAACAGTGTTCCCTTTTATAAGGGTGAAGGCGGAGATATCTAAGTGCAGAAATAGATGAAACAACAATCCCTCAGGATCAAGGATCCTCAGGGATTCACTGAACTGTTAGTCCTCGGTCATTTCTTTTCTTTCCTGTACCGAGCTGATATCTCCACTTCCTTTCCCAGCCTGATTCGCTTTGATTTGCTTTGCCTTGTTTGCATACGGTCTCCCGTCAAAGGGACAGTGGTTAACCCATCCTTGTCCTTTCCTTTGGAACAACAAATTCTCGTTTTTCCTCCTTACTACATAAGGAAATGACAATTGTCAACGTTTTCGTCTTGCATATTAATCTCACATGTTTTATTACAATTCTTTATCGTTTTCTGAGTTCATGATGCAAAAAGGTTTGTAAGTTCTAATGAAAAGACGCTGAAATAATCATCAAAAACATACCTTCTTTAGTACTCCACAGTTCCATTGTTGGAACTAATGGTTGGACAAGGATGTATTGTATGACTTGAACTTTCACTTCTTAATATAATGAAGCCAACATGTTTCATGCATATGTTGTATTGTATTCCAACTATCTTATTTACTCTAAATGATATATGTATTTGTTTGGTTACGCATGCATGTATGGACTATTTTGCATGTTTATGTATGAATCTTTCTGAAATGTGTTGTTCGTTTAACCATCACTTTGGATTGCTAGCTAACTTTCTTTCCAACTGGTGATGCATCTTTGCTCATTTTTTCCCTTCTAAGCCGAGTACTATTATAAGTTTCCAACAGGTGCACTCACCCCACTCTCTATGTGTTAGAACCGTTCATGCACCTTCCTTGTCTTGTTGTAGCTATCAAACCCTTGCTACCGATACAGACATCTTACTTTCCTTTGTGCGAATACGCAGTTAGGGCATTACCATATGACCCACTATTGGGACTCATACACCAAACGGTTTGAGCTCTAATTGGGACTTCTTACCAAGGAGATCGCTTGTCATGATGGCAAGTCCAACACCATCAATGCCTATATTTCCATGCACAAACATTTGAGGAGCCTCCCAATACATATTCAATCTCCAATCCATTGAAAGACATTTTTCCTACATAGAAGAGAATTTGCACCAAAAACTCTGTAAATCAAAATTTCTCTTACAGACGATATGGAACAAGGTTTCTATGTAATCTTCTATAGTTCTGATACCATGTAGAAATTGAAAGAATTTTTCTACTACTGATGAAATCAAATTGAAATCAAGAGACAAAATTTTCTTCTACTATTCTGTAGAAAGGAAAAAGCACAATAGAAACACCTAAAAGAACATGCAACCATCAAAACACAAGGAACACAATGATTTTGTAGCAGAACCAAACTGGGAAAAATCCCTCCTCTTTTGCATCATATCAAATGAGAAATAAATGATTAATTAGAATGACTGTTTTACTCATGAAGTACACACTGCACTGAAATTATGATCTTCTCCTTGTGAGATTTCTATGAAAAAGACTTAACCAAATCTTGGCCTATTTCTCCTCCAATTTCCTTGTGCAATTTGGAGGAAGTTGGATCCTAAAGAATAGGAGAATCCCCTATTTGCTTGCACAATTCCCAAGAGAAGAGTCTCACTTACTACATACAAATTGTATGCACTCTCTAGTATACAATAATAAATACATTGCTGCCTTTTTCCTCCACTAAACTAGGAAATTTGACTTCCATGCATGATTGGGTTACTCTTAGTAAATTTATGAGTTAAGTGGGATATCGGTGAGTTAACAATTGCTATAACTACTCAACTAAACTCCTATTGACTCTAATAATGACTAGAGTGTAGATAATTGATTTTAGCTAATAATAACTCAACTAGATTGCTAAATCTTAGCAATTAACCCATGCACAACTCTAATTATAGGCTAGAACTCAAATTTACTAATTTAGCTACAAGACAAATCCATGTGTATCCAGCTAATTGCAATCCAAGTCATCATGCTCATGTGGAAAATCAAATTTCTCCATTTGATTAAGGCCCAATTCAAATGAAGCCTTTTCATGCTACAATTCCAACAATTTGATATTCCAATTGAAGAGAATTGGGGTTATATTTCAAATAGTCATCACTTGGAAGATTTATATTATATAAAATGATAAAAAAATCATCCATTACAATGAATTCTTTCCTCATGAAGGACAGCCTGCTTTGCAATTCTTACCTCCTCATCCTGAGACTGCTCTATAAAAGACTTAGCCAAATCTTGGCCTCCTCCTCCTCCTATTTCCTTGTGCAATTCCAAAGGTAACATGCTCCTAAAGAATAGGAGAATCCCTTATTTTCTTGCATAATTCCCAATAGAAGAGTCTCACATGCTATATAGAAACCATATACACTCTCTACTGTAAAATAATAAATACATTTATGTCTTTTTCCTCCACTCAACTAGGCAATTCAAATTCCATGCATGATTGGGTCTACTTTTTGTACATTAATTAGTTAAATGAGATATTAGTGAGTTAAAAGCTATTATAACTACTCAACTAAAATCATATTCACTCTACTAATCACTAGAGCTCAAATAAGTTAGTTTAACTAACAATAACTCAATTGGATTCCAAAATCTTAGCAATCAACACATGCACAATTCTAATTATAGCCTACAACTTGAATTTACCGATTTAACTAGGAGACGAAGCCATGTCACTCCAACTAACTACAATCCAACTAATCCTACTAATATGGAAATTCAAATTTCTCCATTTGTCTATGGCACAAGTCAAATGAAGCATTTTATTACTACAATTCCAACACTCCCTCTTAGCAAGAAAAGGGTTTTGCACAACCCCAATCCTACTCCTATAGGAATGTACTATAACGCAACTCCCTCTCACTGTTGGTGTTCCTACTACAATAAATGCAACTTAGAGGCATCCAAAATACTCAATCAACTATGTCTCTCAGTTGCAATTATCTCATGGGTCTCTGACTTCTACTAGCCTACATCTATCGCCCAAGATCTGATTGCATCAACTGACATTGATCCTTCTACCACTGAATATTATGGGTCCCTATACCAAGGGTAATGATCCATGAGAAGAGTATACTACAAATTTTTTTACTCTCATATGGATCCTAACCAAATCTTTACAACTCTCGTACTAAGGCTCTACATTTCCCCACCTCACTCCTAGAGATATAGATGCATGCATGGTGAAATTTACCACTAGCTTGTAAGGATTTTTAATTGGAATGCCAATTTGGTTTACTTGTCTAGTAGCGACATGCTTCAAATAAATGTTCCCCTTAATGAACAACACATCTTGTCCAAGGTCTTCAAGTATAGTTACAAAAACTAGATTCTCCTTCAGGTCATGCACATATATGACATCCTTTAGGTGAATATTGGAGCCTAACTCCCTCTTAAAGGTGATAGTTATAATTCCTTTAGTACTATACCTCCCATAATCTCCAAGCACTATTTGTAATTGTAATTCCTTCTCCTCTAGGTTGTTGAAGAACACCTTACTTCTTGTCATATGATATGAGGCACCACTCACTCCCTCTTACTATGCTTTCCATGCAAGAAGTGAGGGTGAAATCGAACTTGAATTTGATGCAAGAGCATCTCCTGCTGTTGTTGTTGTAGGATCCTTACTAGATTTCCTATGCAGACACTTGGTTGCAAAGTGTCCATACTCATGTCAGTGAAATTTTTTTATTTTAATAAGATATTTCTTCTTTCCATGGTTATGGTTCCATTATGCCTCTCCTTGGGCCTTCTTTCCTTTTCCAACTAGAGCACAACCTTCTTCCTTATCTGTAATTGAGATGAAACCATCTCTAGTGTTTCTTTTGATCTCCTCTTAAACCAAATCAGACCAATGTCTCTCCCAATCTAATAGCTTATCTCTTCCATTAAATGAATATTGATAGTTGTGTCTGGATTTCAAAAGGCCAAGGAGTGTTCAGCTCACAAGTTCATATTATGGGACATTTTCTCGTACTCCTCTAAGTTCATATCGAACTTGAGTGCATCAGGATAAGTATTGAGGAATGGTTTCAATTTCCTACATTCAAATGCTCCTGATTTTATCTCTCAATGCCAATTTCCTAGCATCACTATTGCTATGGAATAGATATGTGAGAGTTTTCTACATTGCAGAAGGACTCTCCTTTCAATGCAATTTTGAGACCGACATGACCTTTGACACCCTCTAGAATAATCCTCTTGGATCTTACTATGTCTTTCTTCCACTACGCAAGTTCTTATGAATTTGATGTTGATGCCTTTGGAATATTAGTTTGTGTATATTCCCATACTTCATTTTCATTTAGGACAAACCCTGTCCTAACTTTCCATTCACAAACATTAGAGGAGTCCCCCAATGCATATTCAATCTCTAATCCATTGAAAGATATTTTTCCTTCATAGAAGAGAATCTGCACCAAAAACTCTGTAAATTGAAATTTCTCTTACAGAAGATATGGAACAAGGTTTCTGTGTACTCTTCCATAGCTCTGATACCATGTAAAATTTGCAAGAACTTTTCTATTGCTAATGAAATTGAATTGAAATCGAGAGACAAAAATTTCTTCTACTGTTCTGCAGAAAGGAGAATACATGATAGAAACACATGAAATAACATGCAACCATCAAAACACAAGGAACACAATGATTTTACAGGGGAACCCAACTCGGAAAAATCCCTCCTTTGTCTGTATTATATCAAATGAGAAAGAAATTATGAAATAGAATGACTGTTTCACTCATGAAGCACACGCAACACTGTAATTATGATCTCCTCATCCTAAGATTTCTATGAAAAAGAATTAGCCAAATCTTGGCCTATTTCTCATCTTATCTCCTTGCACAATTCCTGAGAAAATTGGCTCCTAAAGAATAGGATGTGCCCCTATTTGTTTGCGCAATTCCCAAGAGAAGAATCTCATTTACTACATACAAATTGTATACACCCTTTAATATACAATGATAAATACATTTATGCCTTTTTCCTCCAATAATCTAGGAAATTTGACTTCCATGCATGACTGGACATACTCTTAGCAAATTTATCGATTAAGTGAGATATGAGTGAGTTAACAATTGTTATAACTACTCAACTAAACTCCTATTGACTCTAATAATGACTATAGCTTAGATAACTGATTTTAACTAATAATAACTCAACTAGATTGCTAAATCTTAGCAATCAACCCATGCACAACTCTTCTAGCCTACAACTTGAATTTACTGATTTAACTACAAGACAAATCCATGTAAATCCATCTAACTACAATCCAAGTCATCCTGCTCATGTGGAAATTCAAATTTCTCAATTTGATTAAGGCGCAATTAAAATGAAGCATTTTCTTGCTACAATTCCAACAATTTGATGTTCCACTTGAAGAGAATTAGGTTATGGACGAGAACCGAGTATAATTAACTATTTGAATTCTAGGTTAAAGTCAATCACCACCACATCCACACACATAATTCTGACTACAATGAAAGGGATAATTCATTTCTCACAAATATTTAATGAGCATTGATCCATAAAGAAAGAAATTTTATTATTTCATAGTGAAACGTTGGCATTATTTGGGTATCATAGAGAAACTTGGTTGTCAAATACGAAAAAACGACATATAGGAGCAAGTCAAGGGAGAGTTGTAGTGAATATAACGCTATAAGGAGAAATGAGATACATTCAAATGAGACTAGAAGTAATGGAGACTACTTAGAAGACTACTCAGAATAGATGATTCGACATGGGATATGTTAGCAAAGCATAAGAATAATATTTTAGTGGAGAAGTAGGTGAAGAATTAGAAGAGGAGAAAATATTGAAGATGATAGCTAGGATGAGTGTGAGACCAAAGATGGATATGTTTGCATATGAAGGTAACTTATTTTGGAAATTGATGGATTGGATCAATTCTATGGATAAATATTTTGATTATGAAGATGTTAACTAAGAGAAAAGAATGAAGTATGTAGTGACAAGGTTGAAAGGTCAATTAACTCTCGGATGGAGTGCAGGAAGATAATGAAATGATAGGAAAGTCCAACATTAAGAGTTCAGATAGAATGGTTGTGAATTTCAAAGGTATTTTTATGCATAGAAATTACGAGTTAAGTATTTTCAAGAAATTGAAAAATCTTATACAAAAATCTACATTATTAAGATAATATACCAAAATTTTTTATAAACTAAACATAAGAGCTAGTCATATTGTAGAGGATGCTAAAAATGTTGCTAGGTGTATTAATGATTTCAAGTATGGAATTCAAGGTGATATTAGTATTATATCCTAAAGTAAAGTGAAGATGTACATCAATCTTCTCTAAAAGAAGAAGAAAATATCACCAAAAAATAGATTCTAAATAAAAGAGGAAGAAATCATGTGGGAGTAAAAGGAAAATAAAGTGGTAGAGGAAGATTTCAACCCTCAAGAGAGGAGAGTCGAAGTTTCAGTAGTTAGTCACTAAGCAGAGGTGATTCAAAGGGAATGAGATCTTTCTTAAAAGTTAGAGGAAAAGGCAAAGACTACCAACATAGATGTTACAATTGTGGAATGTTAGGACATATGTTATGGAAATGTCCAAAGAATACTTCAGTGAGTCAAAGAAGTGCACATATGACAAAATAAAAATAGAAAAGTGTGAATTTAGTGGCAATAGAAGAAATCCCTGGAGCAAGAGAATTGTTATTAATGAAGAGATTTTTAATCAAATAACAGAAAGAAGTTAAGGAGCGAGTCAAGAGGAAACTATTATTCAAAATTGTATGCAAGTTGAATGGTCAGTGTTACAAAGTTGATTTGATGGTGATAGTATAGATAATTTGGTTTCTATTGAGATGATAGACAAAAATAGATTTGAAGATATTAACAGACCCCACTTATTATAAAGTACCGTTGTAAAAGGGATATAAATTTTGGTGAATGAATAGTGTAAGGTAGAATTTCAGTTTGGAAACTATAAAGGTTAAGTATTATGTGACCTAATCCCATGGATGTTTGTCATATTTTGTTGGGAAGACCATGGGAGTATGATAAAAATTCTATTCCTGATGGTAGAAGGAGCATATAAACACTTGAGAAGAATGGTTAGAGACACACATTGTTACCTTTGCAAGATGAAGGAGAAAAGGAAGAAGGTTTCCCTAGTGTGCTATAAGTGAGTGCAAAAAAGTTGTTGTAAGAACTTAAAAAGGAAGAGGTAGATTTTTCTTTGGTTGGAAAGCCCAAGGTAATTGCTACTATCATAAACTTAGATTAGTTTTTGGAATAATTCAAAGTTATGTTGGATGAAATTATTGGTATCATTGTTGATGAATTGTGAAATAGTTTACCTTGTATTAGAAACATTAGTCATCATATATACTTAATCCTAGGATTAAGTATTCCAAATGAAAGAACATACAAAATGACTCCGCAAGAGAGTAAAGTAGTGAAGATATAATTGTAAGAGTTATTGGAAAATAGTATGATAAAAGAGAGTTTGAGCCTATGTGTTATCCCTACAGTGCTTAACCCAAAGAAATATGGTGGATGGAGAATGTGTACCAATTCCACATTCATTAATAATATTACAATTAGGTATATATTTTCAATTAGGTATAGAGCCCCAAAACCCCCACTAGGGGGGCTTAAAAGTATTTTCTCACTCCGCTTGGTCACCCCTATAGCACTAGTGGGTGTGGGCGAGGGAGGGAGGAAGATTTCCCCACAACTCAGATTGTGATCCAAGCAAAGATAATTAGGTTCCACACTCAACACATTCTAAACATTATATGGAATGCATCCAAGAACAGTTATGAGTTGAGAAATTTGGAAAATCAAGACTTGAGTGTGGATGGTGAAGATTTCGTAGCAAGTATGCAAGAGTTGTAGGAAAGAGTTGAACAAAAGTTGTGAGAGAACACCAACGAGTACAAGCAAAGAGCATATATGAAAATAATAAAATTGAAACTTAAAGTTTGTGGCTTAGTAATGACATATCTCAGAAAGGAGAGGTTTACTACACGGACACAAAATAAATTAAAACTTAAGAAAATTGGTCCATATAATATTTTAAGAAAATTTTCTTCTTATGCTTATGAGCAAGAACTTTTAAGTGATATTGTGATTTAAGTTCAATGTTGCAAATTTGTATCCCTTAAAGGAGACAAAGAGTGTTACAACATATGAACCTATAAGTGATGAAGATCAAAGGAGCCGTAGTAAGAAACAACTACCAAAAGAAGTTAAGAAAGAAATTGAAGGAGTATTGGATTAGAGAGTAGCTAAGATAACCAAAGGTAAATAATAATTTCAATATTTGGTTAAATAGAAGTACCCGTGAATAAAATATGCTACTTGGATGACAACTTTAGAGATTTGCAAGTATGGATCAAGGTCTAAACACCTCATGAATAATTCTTTTCTTCCCTTGGAGTTTGATGCAAGAGAAATTACCAACCAACTTCACGTTCGACATTCTTAGGTCAAAATGAATTGACCAAAGGAATTTGGTTTCCTTAATTTTATTTAATTTTTAATATTTTCCTTAATATAATCTAGAAGAATCTATATTATTAGGGAATATAGGGCTAGTGTCATTTAACTATTATATAAAGGGATAGATCTATCAAATTTAGAAATTTGTTAGATAATCTAGCAAAATAGATTGAGTTTGTTCAATTGAATATGAGAGCTTTATGTCATAGATTTTGGATATAATTGAGTTTGTATAGAAAGAATGTGTGAAGAATTACAAAATCATGATTTTAGAGATTGGATTTGGCACTAGGAAGATTGCACATTATTTTGTATAAATATCTAATATTTATTTTCTTTTGAATCAACATTATAATAGGTTTATATTTGAGATGATTGTAAATCCTTGACATTTAATACAAAGTAAGGTGAGATTTAACAAATTGTTGCATGAAGACCCCATATTTCAGAGTGAATTGTTAAGAAATTTATTTAGAGGCTTGAATTCATGGTTGCATAATAATTTAGGGATTGTAACAAGTTATCTAGGTGGAGAAGCATTCAAGTTGCACAAGTGTCACTAATGTATTTTTTCCTCAAACTCAAATTGAAATCACCAATAAACTTGAAGTCATTTGGAGCTAGCCCACTATAAAGTTTAATGAAAATTCAAATATGAAGATTTGTGAAATAAAAGCTTTACAAGTCAAACCCTATTTGATTCCCACCAAAGCACGTATATTACAATTGAGGAAAATTCTTGAATTTCTAGGTAGAAGCTTATGAGTTGGATATGAATGTATGTGAGGTGGTCAAACCCTATCTGATTCCCACCAAAGCAGGTATATTACAATTGAGAAAAATTCTTAAATTTCTAGGTAGAAGCTTATGAGTTGGATATGAATGTATGTGAGGTGGACCCCACCAAAAGTTGGAGAATCCGATCTGAATCAAATTCATATCTAAACTATAAGTCATCCAAGGCAGACCCCATCACTAGTCATAATGGGAATTAGACACAGGGGCTTCACTTAATGAACCATCACTTAATGAACCATATCAAGACATATCACATGAGTTCGTAGCATATTAAACAATACCTTTGACTACATATCCGAAAATAGCTCTAAAAATCACATTATTTAACCCCTTTGACTACATATTGGAAAATAGCTCTAAAAATCACATTATTTAACCCCTACTAGTATGAACTCAATACACTTTCTCAATTTAAAAATCCCCAATTTTTATTAGTGTTGTAGGTAACCATTTTTTAATTAACATTATTATACCTCTTTATATTTTTCCATTAACTTCGAGCTCCATTTTTTATACCATCCAATATAAAAAATCTTGGTATATTCCGCAATATATTATGTCATTTTGCCCTCAATATATCTCCCCTAGTAAGTTCATGCCAAAGGGATATATGGGACAAAAGATATTTGGGCCTTGCAAAGTGCACAACATAGTGACAACCTAAATCAATGGATAATAGAATTTGTTATTCAAGCTAAAAGTTGTATGCAATAACTAAGAATAGCTAGGAGTAAGATATTCAGATAGTTGGTTAGCTAAGAAATATTTGCATTACTAAGAATCATTGGCTAAGAAATATGTCAGTTACTAAGGATCATTTGGATATCGACATTGTGTGTAATTAGAGGTTCCACATGAGGAGAATTGAGGTTTTGAACCAAAAACAGGCATGATTAAGCTTTAAATTTCCAGGTTGAAGCACACCCACAAACATAATTCTAACTGCAAATGAAACAGATAATAAATGTCTCACCAAAATTTGAAGAGCATCAATCCATAGACAGATAAATTTTAATTTAAAATGAGACCTTCATATCACAAATTTTAAAAGATATTAAAATTGAAAGTTTACCACCCAAAGAAAACATAATCAATTTACTATAATGAATTGAGATATATCACATTATTTGAATTGGTTTCTGGTTTATTTCTAATCCTAATTTTACTCTTCGAATCAACTTTATAACTTCAACTTTATAACTTGGAATTAGGTATCATATAGTCTTCTCTCCATTTAGATATAAAATGTCAATAATGTAAATCTATGAATTCTTCTATATTCCAGCCTCATCACTAAGGTGCAGTCCAATAATCCAGATGCAAGCAAATTAGAAAGACAACCATGTGAGAATTGAGCTAGACACTTATCACCAATTTAAAAGTTATTGAATTTAATTCCTGTTAGTAATGGTAAACCACAACACACACCATTCACCTTTCGAACATCTCTCCAACGATGCAATACACTGTGCAGTCATTTGAGGAACATAAAATTAAGAAACCCAACTTTATATCTGAAAGAATCTCAATCTTTCAGTTGAAAAACACATAAATGGGTTCACACTATACATTGCTTCTAAATTGCTTAGACACAAAAGAAACAGAACCTATGCGTTCATCAAAAAGCAAAGCAGACATCATAAGCAACAAGATAGCGATATGAATCATCTATATATTTAAATTTGACAAATTGTTTAAAGAAATTTATAAATAATCCTTAATCTATTAATGTCACTGCCAGTGGGATATGCCAAATCCAAGAGTTTACAAAAAGAAGGATCGCGAAAAGATCCTTTTAGTTCTTAAATAACCAAACAATGAAAAAGAAAAACCTGTAGCCAATACGAAATTATACGAAATACTCTGGCTCTGGTCCAGAAACAAATAACAAATAAAGTATGTTGGGTATTTTTGCAATGGAAAATACCAAAACCAGAAAAACACAAGACACAGAGGCAATGCTCTGTTTGCTTTGCTCCAAGATCTTTTACACAGAGAAGTCTTTTAAAATTAATTACACAGGACAGAAGATTTCACCACCATAAAATTTCCATTCATTAAACAAATTCACTGATACATATTCATCCTCTATGCTGAGAGGGATTCACTAAGACATTTTCACAAAAGAAATTACTCTGCCCCTATGAAATTTTACACCACTATGTGTAAATATTTCATTTACATTCACTGCTGTGTGAAAACAAAATTACAGGGAGTTACTGATTTACCTTTTCACCTGTGTGAAACAATTCATGGATTTGGAACAAAACAAGCCACTGGTTTTTCATTCACTTCTCCTCCTGCACTGCTGTGCAAACTTTTCATTTTACATTACAAAGACAAAGAAAATCTTTTTACTTCTGCTGCATAAAAATCCATGTTTTCATTCGATGCTGCGGAGCCCTGTTTCTCTTCACACCATATGCAAAAATCCCCGTGTGTAATAATAAAATTACATCTATGGAGTCAACGCTCCTAAGTTAAAAACATATGCCAAAAAAAATAATTAAAAAAAATTATAGTTTCTGCCCATACTCCATATTAAATTTATGCCCATGCCTGCCGTATGAAATCATAAAGACTTTTACCTAAGTTAATGACACCTTCAGTAAAAACATTAAATAAAACGTGCCGTAAAAGTAAAATTAAAGTTCGGGCAGGTTGAGTGAAATCCTTGTCCGTCGACCTGATCGGACGCAATTCGCTCACCAACCTCTGACAAAACAAACGACCTTTGCCGGCTGGGGAAAGTGGTTTTGGGTTCGTACACCCGACGCGTGTCAGCTGGTTAGGTTGTTCGGAGGCCCTCTGACAAAAACCCCTTTTTACCACACCCATTGCGATATGCTTCCACGTGGCTCGTGGTTTT
>APFE030515062.1:0-15463 GCA_000404065.3 Pinus taeda
TATGTTTTCTTGTGTATTTTGGGCTTCTTCATTGGTAGGAGGATCCATTTCTTCATCATTCTCTTCTTTATCAGGAAAATTTTGTGGGAATTTTCATCCCTTGAGCTTCTTTCTTGTTTACTTCTTCCTTTGACATGTTTTCTTGGCATCATGACATGAATTTTGTGGATGTCTCATTTGTTGGCTTATTCGACATCTAAAAGTTTTGTTCTCAAAATATAGGAACTGTGTCGAGCACTTCTTATTGTGTGTCAAGAGAATATGGTCCTAAAATCCTTTGTTGAGGTCTAGCTCCAAAGAAATTTTGGCGATTATGTAGATTTGTTCCTCAAATATTTGTGTATATTTATTTATGTATCACACTAATATGTTCCCAATGGCTTCTATCACTTTACGGAGCCATAAATGTACGGGTAGATTATGCAGTCTAACCCAAACCAACCTTTGAGATACTACAATTATATTCGCGTCGAAATATGGGAACCAAAGGATGACAAAAGTTTCTGCAAAGCCCCAAAACCATGGACCCTCTTTCAATATATATTCACAACCCTCTCATGATACAAATTTTACTATGAAAGAGCCCCTGGAGAAAAGATGAATCTCACAGTTTATTGTCCAATTTGTGAATATCCAATGGAAGAGATCCATTAGTTTTAGCCAAAAAGTGTTGAATCTGCATAGTACTTCTTGAGATTCATATGTTATTAAAAAATAATTTGTTTATGGTAGATCTACAGTCAATACTGGTATTTGATTTAGTTGTTCCACTATGTAGGTGTTGGGTATATTGTGTTTCTGATCTGGTGTTGTTGAGGCAACACATCTTCCTTTGAGGATATATATGAAAGAAAAGACTCCATATACTTGCCCTTGATTTGATTATGTTCCTTTGGGAATACTAGATCTATACACTCCCCTTGTGCCCTTTGAATTTATTGGTCGAGGTGATCCTCCTCGAATACTCAAGTTTATTATGATGGTGGATAACAGGAGGATGTTATAATATTGTAACATCACATCTTCTTGCATTGATTTTCATCTGCAGATTAGACTTTGTAGGAGTAGTGGGATACCCAGAGTGTGCACGATATTGTGCTTTAATTGTTTGATGTGATTTGTGGCCAAAACCCAAAATAATATTGATTTTCCATTTGGGGATTTGACAAAAATCTGGAAGGCTACTAGATCGAGTGCCCATACTTGACAGTCACACGAATCTTCAGTAGAATCAATGGATAAGTTTGAATCTGCAAAGAGTGATATGGATTTCCGTCGCAGTATTGACTTCATAAGTGATGGCCAAACCACCAAACCCACCCACTTTGATCGACGAAAATTTTGATCCATCAAAAAACGAAGTAGACTTTTCACATCCAATGCTACTCCTCCATTTTTACAAGCTAATGTGCTCAGGGGATTGAGAATATCCAAATTTGGGATTTTAACAACGGATCTATGAAATGAAGTTTTCGAGGTGGAATATTCACTTCTGTAGCCAATATTTTTCCTTCAGATCTGATCGATATTTCTCTTGTGACTAAGACCCGAAACAATTATAAGATTTTTGCTCCAGTGTCACCTTAATCCTACACAGGTCCATTCCCAACTCATGAATGTGATGCCCTTCACTTCCTTCTATTCCATCGTGTACGTACAGGATGAGAAGGTACTCTGCATCGATCATTTGGTGGATGATACTACTAACAACATAGGCTGTCAGTCTCCATCCCTGCATAGGAGACCGGAACTAGAATTAACTCCATTCAAAAACTCCATTATCGGACACACAAGCAGTGAGATCGTGCCCTAGCGATGACGCAGAAGGTGCATTTGATGTCTGAAGAAACCTGACCGCATAAGGAAAGAAAAATGACTAAGAAACCCTAGCCATCACACCGAGCTTTTCCTCTTGACACAATTCCCCTATCAATCTTTAGTTTGATATTTTAATTAATATATTCTTATCTTAAATTTTACTCAATTTTTTTATTTTACGGTACAAAAAGGGTGGAGTTTATAATTTGTTAAGTCTATTTAGTATAAAATCAAAATTTCAAAAATATTTTGTCAATAAATTTTATAGATATAAATGTCCATGACAATACCACAAGTAATAATAACTATAGATTTTCCTTGTAAGGATCATCACGAGTTTTTGTGTGTTTGAAAATCACTAGTTTTCATGATTGTTTTTAATCAATATATACTTTTCAACAATACAAATAATCACAACATCACACATGAATATGAGGATGAATATTTTTTTAACCACAATCATTCAATGTAAAATTAAAAACATATTAAACGAAATAAACATAAAATTTAAAAATTAATTTACAGATTGATGTTTTGTGATGATATAATTTTCAATGTATGTGGTTTTATTTTTTGCTATGTATTTGTTTGTTATGATTTTGTTTGTGTGTGGTTGTTTGTTTGGGTATAATATTTTTACACACACGTAATATCGTATACAATAATTAATTTTAGAATGAGTAGAATTTGTATATTAACTTACCAATCTTTAAATTGTTGTTTAATTTAATAAAATCTTATTCTTTCAACATCATCAAAGAATTTGAATTTTTCTAAGTGCCGCTATTCCATGCACAATACTCTTTATAACTGTTTTTAATTAATATGATTTTTATAATTAGCTACATGTTGATGTTTTGTGATGATAGAATTTTAAATGTTTGTGTTTTTATTTTATGAATGTATGTGTTTGTTTGTTTATGCTCTTGTTTGTGTATAATTTTAGAACACAAGAAATTCTTTCATTAGAATATCCCGTATGGAAGGTCATTGACCAAATTGTCTATTTAGTTGATACAAATCACCTCTATGATGATTTTACATACATAAAATATAATATACAAGAATTACTGTCCCAATTAATTTAATGTGTACTAAACTATATATGTTTAGATGAGCATTTAGTTTCACCAAATTTCATTTATTTTTGCAAATGAGCATAACATCATGAAAGACTATGTATTTTCTGTAAGTATCACTATTCAATGCATCTTTGACAAGCATTTTTAATTAATACATATTGATAATTAGTTACAAATCCATGTTTTGTGATGGTAGAATTTTAAAAGTTCGTGTTTTTATTTTATGTAATGTATTGGTTTTTTCGTTTGTATTTGTATGTCTATAAATTCTGGAACACAATAAAACTTTTGTTAGAATCACATGATAGAAATAAATTATATGATGATTTTAAGCATGCATAGTATCCAATGCAACAATTACACTTTAAATTAATTGAATGCTTGCATAAATTATGTATGCTCAATTTAATAAAAGTTCACTTATTTTGGTAAATGACCATGACATCATGAATGAAAATGTATCCCTTTTTGTAACCACCACTATTCAATGTGTGTATTCTAAAATCGCAATTATTTTTAATGAATATATTCCTATAATTAATTACAATTTTATGTTTTATGACAAAATTTCAAATGTTTGTGACAATAGTTTATTTTGTGTATATTTTTGTGTTTGTGCATATATAATGGTTTTGCCCATAAATAAAGATAATATATAACAATTACACTTTAAACGAGTTGAATTTGGGTTTTAACTTATTTTATGTGCAAAATTATGTGCGAATTGATATTTAATTTAATAACATCCCATTTATTTCTACAAATGATCATGACATCTATTAATTAACATATATTTCAATAATAAAAATAACTTTAATACCACAAATGATCATGAAGATAAACGTTTTGCAAGCACAGCTACTCAATAGATTTCAAAAAATACACCACAAAACATTTATCATAATTTGCAAGAAATTATGTACTTTAGAGATTAATTAGCTAGAAATTGATGCTTTATAATGATAGAATTTTAAAATGTGTTTTTTATTTTTCAGTATCAGTTTATTTGTTTTGTTCATTTTTGCCTTTTTGTGTCCTCAGTTTACAGATACATAATATCATAATATTAGAAGAAAACCAGGAAAAAGTTAAATATTTTATTTTAAGTCACTTATGTTCAACTTAATTTGTTTACAAATATTTTAATCAAAATATATTTCAAAAATACAAATCTAGAGTTGAATTTTATCATTTGATTTATATTTTTGTTTAAGTTAATAAATTAATTTTCAAAGAAAACACACAATTCATTTAAAAAATATACAACTTTCTTTTTAAACATGATAAAGATGTCTTTTTCAAGGTGCTTATGTTTCCTCTAATTACAAAAGTGAATTGTAATAAGCCTTGGTAAATTTATATTATGACCTTTTTAATTGAATATTTAATTGCCCTTAAGAAGTCAATATTTTAATCAAAATATATTTCAAAAATACAAATCTAGAGTTGAATTTATTTTTATTAATATAAAAAAATTGGCTTTTTGTGTTATGATTCTTGAAAAATTATTAAAGGCTTACATGCGATATTATACTTCTAATTGACATGGAAGGAGTTATGCCCAAGAAGAGTCAAGATAAAAAGTAAACAAAAAAGTTCTTTTTGCTAGAGTTGAATTGTTCGTTTTGTAGACTACAAGGAAAACACATGACTGAAAATAAACATTCCATGGGTGAAACTCAAACGAATTGTTGGAGATAAAATGGGTTGTATAAAAGATAAGGGTATATTGGGAAAGAATCATTGTACTCATACCACAAAAGTAGCAAGATGCTCCTAAGGGTCAAGGAAATGTCAATTGGGAAATGACTACTATTTTTTCTCCTAGGAAGTAGGAGATAGAGCTTTGGGGTAACTAATTGGAAAGATAGTTCTTGGTTAGAGGAATTAAATACACTTTAACTTATTTCCAACAAGAAAATCTTAGATAATTATATTCTAAAAAATAATACACTTGAATGTGGTGCAAATATGCAAAAGGATATTATAAAATAAATTAAAGAATCTTGTTTTAATGGATAAATATATAAACATGCACAGTAACCCTTATTCACCTATAAAAGTATAGTCTCTTGTAAGCTACTACAGAAAATAACTATTGGAGGTAAGAAAAATAAATTTATACATAGTTTAACTTGTAGAAAAATAAATGTATACCTATTTTAGCTTGCTATAGATCAAAGGAATGGAATCATATCAATTCGCCATGGAACAAGAAGCTTGGGTAAAGTATTACTAGGGCCTAAAGGACAACCTTCACAAACTCCCATGACAAGTGTTCAACACACCTCCTGCCTAATTTTCATATTCTCTTCTTCAAATAAAATGATAGTAATAGTAAATTATATAAAATCATTATGTAGAAACAAAATATATAGAGTTGACACAAATATCTAATATGCCCTCATAGAATATAAATAGAAAAAATATCATAGTATTGTAAAACATTGATGGAATGACTTAATTACACACAGTAACAAGTAAATAGATTGTATAAATTATTCTCATGAATAAAAAGAAATATTTACATTGTTGGGGCCATAAGACAACCAAAACTATTTTCTCATAATTAAATATTCTCACTAACAAAGAGAGGGTAAATCACTTGAATTGAAATCGATATACATGCATTGTTTTGAGTGTCGCACCTTTTGGGAAAAGCTCTAGCTACTTATGGGGTTTCTTTACACTCAAACAATATCAAATTTACTTGTATCCAACATCAAGTGAAAATTAGAACCGACACTGAACCCCTATAAATAGGAGGTGTTTAATAAGCACTTGAAGGCCAAAGAGTAGACAAAAAAAACTTGCATAAATTTTGACCCCAAAACAATGTCACAAGATAACCCAAGTTAGTCATAGATTAACCTACACACATAGAAAGGAATTATTTAGTTTGGATTGAAATCACTCTAGATTAATCAAGCAAAGAACATTATAGAGTGTTTTAAGATAAGTATAGTCTAACCTTAGTAATATAGATGACATCCTTCAATCTGATAACTTGTTTTAGATGGAATAACATTAGTATTGTACATATATGCTTGTACGGAAAAAAAAAATTATACTGAGATGAGAATCGAGTTACGATTTAATTATAGAGTTAAAACACTCAAAATATTGTATAATATTGTAAGGAACTCCATGTATAAAGGGTAGTTCATTTTGAAATCGTTGAGAAAAATAGAAACTATGCTGAAATCCTTCATGGGAACCATGACCAATGTATGACACATCGCAACCAAAAAGTTAGAAGTAAATAATTACAATGATATACCCAATATGCAAAAATGGCTATACTATAACAAACATAAGTGAATGTAGAGGGACCAAAGACCTTGTGATGTCTTACCGAAGGATTTCATCCATACCACATTTTATGAGGCTTTTTATAAGAGCACGAGATGGACATAACGTTTTACCATAAATTTCACATAGAATCACATCATCCCAAAACATCAATGTTCTATTTTTGAAAATGCTCATTGAGTAAAATATATTCAATGTAGTAATGTTCATTCTTTTAACTACATAGTTTTGTTGAGAATTGTATGCAACTATGCTCTGATGTTGAATGCCATGCTTGCAAATAAATGTTTCATATTCATTAGAGTACATTATCTTCCATTAACAGTATGAAGAGAGCCAATATGTGATTGTGCTTCATATCCAATCTATACATGAAAATCCTTAAAAGTTTTGAAAGCTTGAGATTTACTTTTCAATAAGTGCAACCAACACATTCCAATGTCATCATCAACACAATTCTTCATACATTTATTTTCATTAGCATAATGAAAATTTATGGGAGCACAAAAACTAAAATATATATGTCCAACTTTTCTACATGAATAAAGGTGCCTTGCTAGCGAATGGGAATAAGGAACAATATATTTCTTAGATTGCTAGTGAATGTGAACAACGAGAAAATTATTCCAAAAATAATAGGAGATAAAGAATAAGTTATAAATTATTATGCTTAGCTATAGACCCATACAAATAAGGAAGTGGTAAATCCCACATATATTTAGTAGGGTACTCAATTAACATATATAATTCTAAAAGTAGTTAGGTATAACAAAAGAAACCTGTTGACTTCTCATTCTTTGGGAATTAAATCACCCTTGAAGAGGAAAGGGAAAGACTAAGTAGAGCGAAAAATGAGATAATATTTATGGATAGTCTAGAGATCTTGGTATAATAAACAATGTTCCAATGTAAATAAGGCCGATAATTTTCCACGTAGTAGAGAATTTTTTTGGGCATAATATTTAGAGTGGGTTAATATTCCATGTTTTTTCAAAATAAAAAATAAAAAGTACTTGTTGATTTTGACATTTATTTATTTATTTATTTGCTCAAAGTTTATACTTTAAAATTATTTTAACTTGAAAATCATTAGAGCTGTCAATAATTTTACGAAAATATCATTAAAATTTTTACATTATGCATATTAGGGACTACTGTTAAACAAGGTTTATAAGCTTTAAAATAAATTTCCATCCTTGAAATTTTTGCTACTAGATAGGACCCTTCGAAAAGAAAGAAAAAGCATGGCGCTGTTGTGGAAATATATATGAAAGCATTAAGTAAGTAAAAGAGAAGAATAACATGAGACATTTTTGAATAAAACTATTATATTTGGAATAACTAACAAGGAATAAAGTTGTGGGTCATTTAATGTTTGCATGTTGCAAGGCTTTTTGACATAGTACTGACGAAAATCCTCAATGTGAAGCGTGTGTACATTTCATGATATTTTTTCTTTGAAATGATGAAAGATAATTTAGGATGCATAAATGTAGTTATATTGCAGTTTAGGGAAGGAAACAATGAATGCTTCATTTATTTTGTTAAAGTTTTTTATACATGTCCAAGTTTGTTTCACCTTCATGGCTTCTTTTGATCACAAGGAGAACTAAGGAATTTGTACATATATAATAAAAATATGAACTTTTTTAGTACGAGAGTTGCAATAGGAGGTGATGTAGGTGTTACCAATCCTAAAGAATGTGTACTATTGAACAATTATCGCCTTCTTAATGAAAAGTATTAACTTTCCCATTTAGTGTATATGTATTTTATTAGATTTCATATATTTTAATGTTTTTCCTGAAATATATTTATTAACTCGTCAATAACCATCAAAAATATATTTTATATTTTAATACACTCTCTTCCAAATCATGTGGAAGGTTAAATAATGAGGTTAGAGAAACATTAATATGTCTATAATGATTTTAATATATTTTGGTTTGTATCCTTTAAATTCCATTCCTAATGAAATAAATGGGAATGCAATCAAGATTTGCATAATTTTAATAGAATATTATTTGATAGACTCTAAATATCAATGAAAGTTAGTGAAAGCCATTGCATTGAACTCAGCAATGCCTTAGATTTCAATACAAAGCCTCAAAATTTAACATAGAATTGATTAGAAAAAATGAAAACAAGAAAAAAACAAAACACAAATATTAAAAAAATCCTATTACAAATATATATATTAATGTATATTAATATAAATATTAGTGATAGCCTATGGGGCTTTGGATTGACGGTGAATGGGTGCGCTATTAAGGCACTCCTTGCGATAGGTCACCGGCTCAAATCCCCCGTGGGTACTTAGGTTAGTCTTAACATAGAGAAAAAATATAAATATTAGTGATTAAAAAAAATGAATACATAATTTAAAAATATGAAATACATATAAATAAATTTGTGAAAACTTATTTATGATTCCTTAATTTTGTTATGTTGATAGTGTGTATACCTTATAATAGGATTTCTATAATTTTAATTTAATTATCAAATATCAATAGGTTGATGCTAGAGATTCATTAGTCAATAATATTTTTTTTTAAATGTTAGTCATTAATAGAAGGTTGAGATTGATTTAAAATGTAGTTATGATCTCTATTCCTTCTCAATTTAATTAAAATAGTTGTTTGAAAATTAATTTAAAATATACTATATATAGAATATTCTCACTATAAAATTATTTATTGGTTTTATTATAACTATTGTGACCATATAATTAAATGGATGGAAAATTTTGTATAGCCATCAAATTATGATAAGAATCAAAACACCAAACCCATTATACATATTGCATTAACCAAGATTAAAAAATTCATAAAAGTTACTAAATAGGACCCTTCGAGAAGAAAAAAAATACATGGCGCTGTTGTGGAAATATATGTGAAATAATTAAGTAAGTAAAAGAGAAGAATAACATGAGACATTTTTGAATAAAACTATTATATTTGGAATAACTAACAAGGAATAAAGTTGTGGGTCATTTAATGTTTGCATGTTGCAAGGCTTTTTGAAATAGTACTCACAAAAATCCTCAATGTCAAGGGTGTGTACATTTCATGAGATTTTTTCTTTGGAATGATGAAAGATAATTTAGTATGCATAAATGTAATTATATTGCAGTTTAGTGAAAGAAACAATGAATGCTTCTTTTATTTTGTTAAAGTTTCTTATGCATGTCCAAGTTTGTTTCACCTTCATGGCGTCTTTTGATCACAAGGAGAACTAAGGAATTTGTACATATATAATAAAAATATGAACATTTTTAGTAGAAGAGTTGCAATAGGAGGTGATGTAGGTGTTACCTATCCTAAAGAATGTGTACTATTGAACAAGTATCTCCTTCTTAATGAAAAGTATTACCTTTCCCATTGAGTGTATATCTATTTTATTAGATTTCATATATTTTGATGTTTTTCCTAAAATATATTTATTAACTCATCAATAACCATCAAAAATATATTTTAATATTTGGATAATTATTTCTCTATGAGAGAATGAATGCATAAGAAGGAAAAATAACTTTGTGTAAAGATTAAATGAGGGATTCACCAATAAATTACAAGATTTTATAATCAAGTGAATGTCTCACTAATATTTTGCAACATTTTACAATTCATTGAAAGATGCACCAATATTTAAAAATATTTTATAGTTTAGAAAAATATTCCAAAAAAATTTATATATACTTGCAGTGTAGTAGATAATGACCATTAGTTACTAGTAGAGAGGAAAATAAGAAATCACATGAAGATAAGGAACATAGGAATAGAAGAAGAGAAATGATGTAGAAAATAACTAAAAAAGTGTTAGTTTATATTATATTCTCTTGAGAAGCTAGTGACAAAAGATACAATGATGCATACATTTCTAGAACCTTGACTCAACTAGAGAGTTGATCAACTTTATAATATCATTTCTAGAATTTCTTGGGATCGTCAACTAAGCCAACTAGCCCTTCCAACATCTCCCCTACCCTTAGTATCTTCTTTGTGACAAAGAAGGGGATATTTGGAGTCTTACAAAATTTGATATACCATAAATTAAAAAATGTAAATCTTTATAAATAAATAAAGTTTGTCAAGAACGGTGGTTGGCTAATTAGGAGATCTAGTTTTGGGGTGATGAGAACTTCTTGAATTACATCTGCAAGATTTAAAATGTGAATTATTATTCTTTTCCCTTCCTTGGCCGGTCGATTGAAACCTTCAACTTCAATTTCCTGAGTGCGATGTTGTTGTTCAGAAGAGAGACCGCATCATAAAATCTTAGCTCAAAGAAATTGAATTTATATTGTGAGGACGATGATCAAGATGATTGTGGTATTGGATGTGTTGGTGTTGAAGTCATAGGGAATTTTGTTTGATAAGTAGTTGGTGCAAGCACTTGATGATGTTGATAAAATATAGACCATTTCCATACAACTATACTTTCATGGGTATCAAATGCTTTTAAATATTTCAAATATTCTACCTTGTTGGCTAGTGATATGTTCCTTAACAATTCTTGATCAGCTAGTATTTATGTTCTAATAGTTGAACTTTATATCCCAGTTCTAGCATTCTAACTAGATATACCTTTTTTTGTTGTTGTCTCTACTAAATCTTGCTACTATCCAATATCCTTCTTTTATTTTTCTTTTTTTTCTCTCATAGAATTTTCTAGTGCTTCAAATATTTGCTTTTCTCAAGCATGCCTTTGGTCAGGTTTCTTAATAGATGTTTGTTTTAGCCTTTCTTTATTTATGGAGCTCAAGTGTTGGGTGTATTTGACTCTACTATAGGAACTTTTTCGTTAGTTGTAGGTGAGGTTGAGGTAACATCTGTTTGTAAATTACTTTTGTCTAGAATTTCCTTTAATATATATTCTCACATAGTATTATTATATGGGACTTCCTCAGTATCAGCCTGAATGAATGACATTTTATCTTGGTAATCCTTTCATTCAACAATTGTCGTGGTAGTCACACAAGGTGATTTAGAAGTAAATTTGATGTCTAGAGTTTTTTTTTTCTCATTCCAATCACTCAACTGTCCTCAATTCTGTCTATGTCGAACTTCCATTTTATATGCTAACTTTGGTTGAAGTGAATTGTGATGTTTCTGTATTTTCTGGTCTACCATCATTTTCTATCTTTTTATTTCAATGAGTAAATCTTTTACATGTCCAAGTTACTACAACGTATCTCTTCCAATAGGTGATGCTAAACATTGTTGCAATTCTATGCTTTTTTGCTACTTATACCCTTTTCTTGGGTATGCTCCAACACTTCTTAGGAAATTGAGTCTAAATTATGTAGGTATTGTGGGCCTTGTAATTAAATACCCATCAGAATTTCTTGTCAATTGGTATTATATGTTGACGTGTGAATCAAGTTCGAACAGTGTGAGTCTTAACTTGCAATCTGCTTAGAAGATTCTATGATAGGTACTTAGATGTAAAATTTTAATGGCCTTGGGTATAATTTTTCTTTCCTTTCTTCTTATTTTTTAGTGTCTAAAAAGCATAAAATTATATCCCTCAGCCCTTCTCAAGCTTGTGGTGGAATTGGGAATATTGTGTTAGCCTATTGACTTAGTTCTATAAGCATATGGTCAATTGTAGTCTAATATGAAAACTCTTGTGGATCTATATCTAAAGAGTTTGTTGAGATTTAGTAGCGTGGGAAGAACTTGAAGCCCTAGTGATGGATGTTTGGATGAAGAAGAGAAACATAATTGATATGGCATTGGAACCCAAGCTTGGGGTTTTGTACCTAAATTAATTAGGAAAAAACAACTACACTTTGAGTGATTTGACACTTGTAGGTGTTAGAGGACATCTAGAGGAGAAAAGAGTAGCTAAATTCACACAAAATAGAGGTCTCTAATAAGAGATATTAATTTTTATATGTGGTTGGTCATTAATTTGTCTAGTTGGGTAGGTCAACTTGGGCTAAAATATGCCCCAAGGAAAAACGCATGGAGCCATGTGTGTGCATATAAATAGAATTTAATTGTTGCATAGTTAGAGCACATCGAAAGTGCAAATAAAATTAGGTATACCTTTGAGATAGATAGTGAACTTGAGTTAGCTAACTAGCTAACAAGAAGGAAGACTTTGGCACAATATGTGCAGGAGTTTCTCTTACGTTTCGGTGTGGATAGCCATCATGAACCAGGTTGCAGCTATAAGCTAAGTTTGAGTAATTTTATTTGCTACTTTTGTGCGGTGTTTAGATCTCTATCTAGGCCATATGGAATTGCTTCTACAAAATCATGTTGGAGGCATAATTTTGATGGTTGAGAGGGTGTGTAAAACATCTCTAGCTTAGAAAAAGTTACTCCAAGGAGAGAGGTAGATAAACAATAGTGTCTTCCTTTCTAGATAGCTCAGATCACTTGTTGTTGTGATACAAATAATTGTAGGGTATTTTGAGGAGTTTCCTTAAAACCAAAATAATTCTTTGGAAGTCTAGAAAGGAAATCAAAACAAGAGAATGTCTTTGGAGAATGGAAATATAGTTGGGAGTAGTTATTTAGGGTTGATGGTGTGGCCTAACCATATCTCGAGAAGCTTAGATCTTGAGGACAAGAGGATGAGGAGTGTGTTGGAAAGAAAGGTATGTGTATCCTCTTGTTGATGTTGATTTGCTAATCGAATCAGAGGTCTAGGTTGCAAAGTTTTATATTGGACACATGTGGACTATTGGGGGGAAGTGTGAGATAGGACCAAGCTGGCCCTAAATGCATCACCATTGAAGGAATAATGTGACTACCAAATGAATCATAGATTGACGAAGCTTAAGGTTTGATCAATGAGGAAGAGAAGTTGTACAACCCAAGTTCATTGTGGAAGAAGGAAGTTGAATTTAATTATTTATTTATTTTGTTTAAATTTTCGTTGTCCATTCATTACCAATATCAATTTATTTAAAAAAATTATCACCATTTTATAAATTTTACTACATTCCTAATTGTTTTCTGTAAATTTCTTTAAGAAGAGAGAAAAAAACATAAGAACAAAATAACCATAATTTCACTAGAAATACCTCACATAAAACCATATCCATAGCTATCTTGAGGTATTAGAAAGAGGGAAACTCCCCTCTGTGAAAATAAATACAAATCTTATCAATATAGTTTTTGATTGTTTACAAATAATAATATAATTTACATATAAATAAACAAAAAATTACAAATTGTAATTCTAAATCATCTTCACTCTCCATCTCCATGCAAGTACATTAGAAAATAGGTATTAATAATAAATATAGAGAAAAATAATTACATTGTTAAAATTTTGAGAAATAATTTACAATAAAATGGGGAAAAGAATAAAATAAATTCTATCACATTATTATGTGCAATGAAAATAATTAAAATGGATTTCACCTAATATTTATGGAGAATTAAATTGAAAGTGTAAACAACATAGATTCTAGAAATTTAAAAATAAACCTAAATAAACTTTAAATAGACTATTAAATTTTCTTAAAATCTACAAACAAAAAAATGACACGAAGCTATCAATCTAATATCATTAAATACACACAAGAAATCATTATAATGGAATCCCTAAAAATTTTTATTAATATGAATTTAATGAAACACAAAGAAAACAATAATAATTAATGGAAACTCACTCACAATTGCTCAGAACCCATCCTCCGATAATGGCCAATGACAAGTAGACTATCTAGGCAGGAAGTTGAAAGTGGCAAATTCTAATTCCTTCGTTCTCATTTCCTATAGCCCATGTGCACCCTAGCCACCATCTCTTATGTTCTTCATTCCACCAAATTATATGCATTTCTATTGAATTTTTTAAAATCAGCATGTCATAGTCTTATTAGGCGTGTTGTACAACTGTTGAATTTTCTGATGACTTGAAGGCGATGAGTGATGACGAGAGGCATTGAGAAACTACCGATGTTGCCAAAATAATAGGGCTGGATTAATTAGATTGAGGCATTCAGAAAAAGTCATCCATTGTGGTCCTGACTCTATCAGTTGAGAGAGTGTGGAGCAGAGTAATCATTTATTTACGCCCAAGTCAAAGTTCATGTTGGTTATTGTTGGCAACATGAATTCATTTTAACATCTATTTAATATACAATATGGAAGGTCACTAAACAAATTATCTACAAACTTGATACAAATAACTTCTATGATGGTTTTAAGCATGCATAGTATCCAAGGGAAGAGATACAATTCAAATGAATTGAATGCTTGCATTAACTTATCCATGGTAAATTTAATAATATTTCACTTATTTTGGTAATTCACCATGACGTCATGAATGAAAAAGCTCTTTTTTGGTAACAACCACTATATTATTCAATGTGTATTTGAAAATCAGATTATTTTATAATTATTTATAATTAATATATTCTTTTTTCCTTAGGAAAAATGATAATTTTATAATGACAACAAAATTAGGTGTTGTAGATGTTGATAATGCATTAAATCGTGCCAATCAAAAATGGTGATCACAGATACCAAAAATACGACTCCAAAATGGTGGTAAGCATGTTACCCTTTTCTCCATTTCTTCTTTTTAACCTTTTTACATTCTCCCCAGGAAGGAGTGGCCATTACAAGTGTTAGTTGGGTCCCTTCATTCATTCTTAGATTTTTCTTATCTGAATCTGAAATTTCAGATACATGATGAAATTTTGAGTCACTTGTCTTCATTTCTACAGTGAATCCCATCTCCTGCCTCGATGTGTTTGGTGGAGTTACTAAAACTTAATGATTAGGGCTCCCCTTTTCTACATTTTCTTTTGTATTTTGGTATTCTTCATTGGTATGAGGATCCACTTCTTCATAATCCTCTTCTTCATCAAGAAAATTCTGTGGCAATTCCCATCCTTCAGTTGCGTTCTTGTTTTCTTCTTCCTTTGAGGCATTTTCTTGGCATCAGGACATGAATTTTGTGGATGTCCCATTTTTCGGCTTATTCGACATCTAAATGTTGTGTTCCAAAAATGTAGGAACTATGTTGAGCATTTCTTGTTGTGTGTCAACAAAATATGATCCGACAATCCTTTGTTTAATTCTACCTCCACATAAATTATGGGGATTGTGTAGATTTATTAATTAAATATTTGGGTATCTTTCTTTATGTATCACCCTAATATGTTCCCAATGGCTTCTATCACTTTATGGAGCCAAAAATATAAGGGTACATTATGCAATCTAACCCAAACTAACATTAAAGATACTACCATTATATTGGTGTTGAAATCTCGGAACCAAGGG